>PVJI01022343.1:0-25851 GCA_004026765.1 Micronycteris hirsuta | reverse complement strand
GTGAATCTCAAGATAGTCAATGACTCGTGGAATCTGTGCTTTCCTCTAAATATCATGAATGCCCTAGAGATTGGGGATCTCTTATTTCAAAAAAATAGTGCTATAATTCTGTCGTCAGTAACCGCCTTAGATGTCGTTCACGGAGGAGGAAGCTACCTTCAGAATTATGATGTGAAATGAGACAGAGAGAACTTCTCACATGACTGTCCTTTACCTGTTCCCGTGCCCCACATTAGTTGACTTGCCACGGGACTGGGGTTCACACCTCCCATGCATCCTGCTCTTTCATCAAAAGCAAGCACAACGGAAGGAGACAGTTTTCTTTGTGTCAGGAACCCTGATCTGTTATCCCAGTTTGTTGAAGACAGGGCCAATATGGAAAGATGGGATCACAAAAGGGGAGAAGGGGCGGGTGCAGAGAATGAAGACAAGGAAGAAAATAAAGTTTTAGAAAAGAGTTTACGTTAATGACGGTCCTATAATCACAACTAGGGGAAGCAGTGACTTGGGGTGGAAGACAGAGAATCCGAATTCTACTCTCAGCTTTTTTACCTCCAACAGAGTAACCTTGTAAAATGTCACCTCTCTGCTCTGGCTCTGTTTTTTCACACATGAAACAAGACTAATAATAACTGCCCTGCTCATCTGTGAAGACACAACCCAAGCAGCTCCGCAGGAACCTTCCAAATAAATGTAGCATTTTATGGTGACCAGAATAGCTCTGGTCAAGGTGCAGTGCTTACTCCCCTGAAATTCTTCCAAAACAGAAATATACATGAGAAGAAAAAGCAACAGGAGAATAGAAAGGATAAACTTTTGAAATACAAAAACAGCTTAGGTCGGTAAGTTATAGGGTGACCAGCCACCATACCTCCTTGCTGTATGTTCTAGAAATCAGAAGTAAAAGACGCAATTCCTGCCCAAGAAAAGTACTAAACACTATTGTGTTTGTAGCTAGTATTTATCAAAGACTAGCCCATGGAAGAAACTATGCTAACTACTGTATCTGCGGCAATCTTCATGACTGCCTCAAGTTGATAACAACTCCAGACATAATAACCCATATAAAGAAATTTCATTAGTGGCTCCCAAGCTTTGGTATGAATAAAAATCACTTGGAGAACCTGTCATAAAAGTGCCTGAGTCACACTCCCAAGCATTCTGATTTGGCATGACTTCAACAGAGCTTGGGAAATTGCATTTTTTTAGCAAAGTCTCCAGGTAATTTAAGGCAAGAGAATATGGACCACTAATACAGACCTACTTTCAAACGTTATTGCATATAAGATGCCAAGGGACATAGAGGTCTCGAAGACCAGTGTTTCAAAAGAAATCTTTTTACAAGCATCACCTGACACTTTGTTAAAAACATAAGATCCCAGACTTAGCCCTGGAGGGTCTGATGCAGTAATCTGAGGACACGCTCAAGAATCTGTAATTTTTTTTTACAAGCAGTCGTTGCCCCAAGTGATTCCAAGACAAATTTGTAGTTAAAGTGAATTGTCTGCGGTTACCTAGTAACATCCTCTCCTAAGAACTAAAGCCCAGCTCCCCAGGCTCTCTGGACAGATTTCTTTCAATGCATTATCTCCTTGAAAGAAATATTCAGAAGATGAGCACAGGTCAGTGTACTGCCCGAATCTGGAGAAGGGACGGGGTATGTCCAGTTCTTTCCTGCAGCTACTTCAGGTGACCTGGGCCCCTCAGAGCTGCTATGAGAGCAACTGTTTAAACCTCATCTCATAGCACCTCCTGCATGGAAACTCTGGAACAGAACGGCTGCATGTTGAGCCTGATGAGGGGTAAAAACAAATCCGTGGAAACTGTTGTCACAGCCACCAAAACTGCTTAGCCAGCTGCAGGAAGCAAACAAATCTACTGAAACATTAACTCAGGCAGAAGGTTCCAGCCCATTGACAGCGGGCTCACTGGTTTTCCCATCCTGCTCACGGCGTCTACCTGGGCCTGGCAAGCAGCATTCCACAGCATCAGGACAGAGCTGGAGACCCCGATGGATTTATGACACGTTGCTTTGAAGACATACTCGCCAAGCCTCATGTGCAGGATTCCAGAAGCAGAAGGCAGAGGCCTTGAGGAGGAGAAGCCTGCTGGACGTGGGGCCCGCTGGGAAAATAATAGAAGTTTCTACTGAAGTTCCCATTTAGGCAGCAGCATCTCTTACTGATAAAGGCTTCAGAGATTGGAAAGGTGTTCTGTGGGCATCAGGAGCAGGGGCCCTGCCTTCTCACCCTGGGCTTCCCGTCTAGACAGCCACAAGGAAGCCAGCTGAGGCTTCTGAGCCTCAGTTCCCACATTAAATAAAACTCATAAGGTTAAGCTCCTTTCAACTCACAGGATGGTTGGGATATGGCAGGTCATAGAATAATAAAGATATATTGTTTTATATTCTAGTATGAGAAAGATCCCTTATATACCCTAGGAGTTGAGATTAGATTATTTTTCAGAAATCATTTCCTTCTGATTTTCTTTTATCTGAAGCATAGGAAACCCCATAGAGTGAAGGGAGTGTTTTTGATTGATTCATATTTTTGGGTCAGAAGGACAATGAAGAAGGAATTTTTCATATTTAATACTCAAAATCCCTCACAAGCTAGAGACGATTATCTCCATTTTACAGATGAGAAACTGAGACTCAGAGAGATTAAGTATTTTACTTAAAAATCACACAGCTTATTAGAAAATTCAGGATTTGAGCTGTGCCTGAGACATAGTATAAAAATATATAGAATAGATATACATTGTGTATTATATGGAATGTAAATATTATAATATACAAATAAAGAATGAATGTCCCTAAAACCAGAATTTTTCCTCTACCTTGGTACACATTTACACAATAGTCC
The DNA here is from genome assembly GCA_004026765.1 of Micronycteris hirsuta. Taxonomy (NCBI): domain Eukaryota; kingdom Metazoa; phylum Chordata; class Mammalia; order Chiroptera; family Phyllostomidae; genus Micronycteris; species Micronycteris hirsuta. The sequence continues at coordinate 22,987 of PVJI01022343.1, read as the reverse complement.
AAGTAGCTATTAATGCTCATTATTCATTCAGCAGGCTCTCCCTTAACAACTGCTGTGTACAAGTCTCTGTTAAAAATATAAAGGCAAATCAGACAAAATTCATTTCTTTGAGAGTCTGATACTTAGCAGAAGGGAGTGGACATGTGCAGAACTTACCATCATGTGAACTTGAATGTGCTGAGCAAACGGAACACCCAGAGGGAGATAGAGAAGGAATCTTGGGCAGACACCTTCAGCAGAGTCTGCAGGGCTGTTTTCTACACCTTGGCTGTCCAGGAATGAAAAAAGACAACATGGGCACCAGGCAGAGTCTGTACATGCGCCCCGAGGCAGCATGGGACTCAGGGAAAGGGTGGTTTAAAGGGACACTGGATTGTAAGTTAGATGAAGTAGATGAGATACACCCACCAGTTTCTGCACTTGTTTGATAGCCACAGCTTCTGTACAGCACCCCCAGGAGCCCCCACCTTAGAGAGCCCCTCAGTGTGCTTACTTCAGGTGTCTCCAGCTGCTAGGAGTTAAGGGCGAGGGGAAACGAGCCCGTGAAGTCTTCACACTTTCACAGCATCACCAGATGCCAGATGCTCGTTAGAGATCTCCGGGCATTCAGACAAACACTTGGCTTCCTCTACTGATTGGAGCTCACACGATGTCTCCGTTGTTTCCCTACATGCCAATAATTGACATGCACTAAAACCCTTCCAAAGTTTCAATGTAAAGATAAAGGAATAAAGTTTTAGTATGCTGCTACAAATTTTATCTGGCCTGTCACCCCTGTTCTATTATAAGAAGTGTGTAAGTAAGCTGAAAATGCAATAATGACAGTAATGCACTTGGAAAAACCAAAATTAAAATGCACCTTTGGAAAAATATTCATTTCCTGCCTAAGATTTGTGCAAACATTAACGTCAAGACTATCACATTACACATGAATACGATTAGCATAACTCTGCCTAATGAATTAATTTCTTCTGTGAAGCTGAAGGTAAAAATGTTTTCCTTTCCCCTTAATCCTTCCTAATAGATGCAGATTTGTGAGTAGAAGTTATTTTTTTCTACATTATGATGCACTGATTAGGTAGATTCTCATCTTATGCATAGAAGAATGAATAGAAAATATACTTAATTGCAGTCTGTGCAAATATGGACCTTCCATTTCAGAACCAGAGAAAGCAAAACTTATTTTTGTAGTTTGTTCTCTGGAGACTTATGGTCACATTAGGATGATCATTTACTCTGAAAGGTTGGACCCAAAGAAATCATTTCTGTCCTCCATGACTTCAAGGGTCTAAGAAAAGGGATGAAACTTTACTTTGCTCTTAAAAATGCAAAATAGTATAGATATTTTGAAAAACAACCTGTTAGGATGCATCAAGAGGCATTAAAGTGTTTAATACTTCGGCCCTGAAATTTTATCTCTGGAAGGTATCTCAAGGAAATAATCCTAAATATAGAAATCAATGTGTAGTCCCAGCACCCCATTATTTAAATAATAAAAAATAGAAAAGACTTAAATGTTCAATAATAAAAAGATGGCTAAATAAACCATGTACTACCTTTAATGGAAGAGTGTACAGATATTTTAAGATATTTGCAAAACACTGTAAAATAGAAAATAAAAAATGGAAATTTGTATGGTATAGTAATTATAGTAGTGATGGCAGCTAATATTTATTGATCACTATAAGTCTATTGCTTTAAGTACAATATTGACTCCTTACAAGATCCCAATGAGCTAAGCACTGTTCCTGTTATCCCACATATCAGATGATAGCCCTAAAGCCTTCAGAGCTTAATTGCCCATAGCCACACTGTTCATTAGTTTTGAAAACACATTCTGCATCATGTCGAATCCCCAAGACCACTCTTATGTCAACAGTTTACTAGAAAGACTCATCAGTAAATGAGTGGATCAAAAAACTGGGGTACATTTACACAATGGAATACTATGCAGCAGAAAGAAAGAAGGAGCTCCTACCCTTCACGATAGCGTGGCTGGATCTGGAGAGTGTTATACTAAGTGACATAAGCCAGGCAGTGACAGACAAATACCATATGATCCCACCTATAAGTGGAACCTAATCAACGAAACAAACAAGCAAGCAAAATATAACCAGAGACAATGAAATAAAGAACAAATTGACAGTAAACAGAGGGGAGAAGGAAGGGGGGTGATGGGAGGGAAAAGGGGGAAGGGTCATCAAGGAACATGTTTAAAGGACATATGGACAAAGCCAATGGAGGAGGGGTAGGATCAAGAGTGGGGGGGAGAGTGATGGGGGAAAATGGAGACAACTGTACTTGAACAACAATAAAAAGAATGTATGATCATCAGAAAAGAAAAGAAAAAGAAATAAAGTATGTAACTTCTGAGGGGAGGAGCAAAACCAAACAAACAGAAACCAGACCAAGTAGATGAAACTTAGGTTTCATTGCTCAAGTTGATTGGCAGGGGCAGACAGGGTGGCCGCTGGATGGCTGGAGATCCCTGCTGTACACAGCAAGTCCCTTAGTAAAATTGTCATGATAACTTGGAAGGCAGGTCATATTCCTCTTGAGCTGACGAAGAGGTTGTATGTAGATTTTACTAGTGTGCATCAGTAGTTACTGCGTACATTTAACAAAGATTAAATAAAAGGAAAAAATAGCTCAGAACAGAATTGACTTATGGACAAGCAGAAAAGAAAAAGAACGCCAAAGTCCGGACACTCAGAGTTGTCCAGCTTTGGAAAAGCTAACTATTTCTAGTCCCGAAGTATAAAAGATGCAATGAAAAATAAAAATAAAAATAAAGCTCTGCTGTGAAAGACGCAGGACCCGTCCAAATTGAATGAAAGCACTCAGCTCTGTGGCAAAGATCAGAATAAGGGTGTACCTTTCTCAGAAACTGTTTCAGAATACTCAAGCTAGGAGCTCCCCTTCACCAGAGAAAAAAAGAGAGCTCACAGCGAAGAAATGAAGAAATAAATTAGATTTGTGAATTACGACTTACAAAAGAACTTTGCATACCATAATGACCACATCAGACTGACTAATAATAAATAAGTTGGAAGCCTGAAACGTTTGTAAGAAAATTGTTTTTCTGAAGAAAATATGACACTGAAATAAAAATAATAACAGAATGGGAGAAAAAAGATTTTGTTCAAAATAAGTCTGCAGTCCCCAGTCTTCCGTGAACAGGAATGAGGCTGAAAAGCAGTGTAGGCATCACGCTCCCCACCTCACTTCAGATGTGACGAGGGGACATGCCAGACATGGAGGAGCCCCCTCAAAGGTGGAGCCAATGACCTTAGAGTACAATCAGAGCAGAATGGGGAATCAAGTCAGAACTTCTCCCCTCCCTTAGGAGAAAATCTTCAAACTTTTCTTCCAGTAAGAATGGCCGTGGCCTAGGGGCTAATGTGTGTCTTCTCTTCGCTTGTCCAGACGGGAGCTTCAGTGTGGTCACCCTGCACCTTCTCTGTTGGCTGCCAGGGAAAGTTGTGAGTAAAGATAAGTTGCATGTTCATTCACGGGCCACGGAACCACAAAGGAGCGTGTCTGGTATGATGGAGAGGATGCACACCCCCTTTGGACCTGGGCTTTATAATGGACACCATGTCTACTTGGGGCACTGGGTTGGCTCTCTTGGAAAGAAGATAACATCGGTTCTCAGTGGGATAGGAAAGGGTCCAGGCCCTGAAAACTCCCAACTGATCTCCATGCTCCTTTCCTCTTTCTGCCAGAAAATGTAGACTAGAGGGAATTTAAAGTCTTAAAGCCACCTGTGTAAATAAAGCAGAGCTGTAGCATTGAGGGAGCCTGGAAACCTGGTCCTCTCGTGGTCGCACTGAACAAGGAGAGCCATTAATGTCTCAGCATTTGTATGTTGTAGCATCTGGTGGAATTTTTTTCTAATTAATACAAGGAGGAAAAATATGAATTTCATTTTGAATGAGATGTGTTAGATGCATTGAGGCTGAAATATTCATAAAGCAATCACATTCATTTGTGTGTGTGTGTCTGTGTGTGTGTGTGTCTACCATCTACGAAAGTGTCTAAGGTAGTCACTAACCTTTACTACTTCTTTCACTGAGAGATGAAATCTAATTCGTTTGTATCTGGGGATCTAGGTTGAACATAATGACTTGAATGACCAATGAATACAGCAAGTAAAACGAAGTCATAGAAAGCCTTGCAGGTTCTGCCTGGGTTCTTGCAACATGGCTTTGAGTGGTCGTGTAAAATATATGACAATCCCGAGACCACCATGCTGAAGGTGCGATCAGTGGGTGCTCTGATTGACAACCCCAGCTGAACCTTCTGGTCATCCCCACTGAAGTGCCAGACATGTGGGTGAAATCTCTCTGACCAGACCCTCCACCGGCTGGATACGGACCGCTGTCAAGGATGTGTCTAACAGAAGCACTGCTGTGTGCAGCAAAACGGACCCTCTGGGATACAAAGTAAAAAATACTTTTAGTGTTTGCTGATTTCAGTGGTGTACATATCCCCACTATGGCTTTCAAGCTACCACGGATTCCAGGCTGTCAAAGATGTAGCTACAAAGCCCTCACAGTACCTGAATATTTAACAATTGGCTCTTGTGAGCTGATGCAAGACAGCAATAGCAAGCTATGGAAGAATCTTGTAGCTGAGCAAATCCCTGAGCCACAAAATCAGACAATATAATAAAGTGTTTTGGCTTTAAGCACTAAATTTCAGTAATTTTTATATAGCAGTACGTAATTGGAACAAAAAGGTACAGACAGTGCTATATTCCATGAGACTGTGCTGTTGTTCCCAAATCGGGGTTGGAGGGACAAGTCTGAGGACAGATATGCAAAGTTTCTGCCCTTACAGGTCCTCAGGATGACTGCAGACGCTGGGGAGAGACTTTCTTCAAGGCAGTGAAAACCCAGCATCTTCATTATCATCCAGCTGCCTGTATCCCCACCTATATAAGAAGATGCTCAGGAAGACTCAGAGTGTCAGTGGCAGTTTTTCAAGCACGATGTTCCCTGAGCTCCCACCAAGGTGCTCCGTCCAATCCCTGTTCCAATCCAGACACTACAAAGACCTTGGGAAGCCTGGTGTCTATGTCCTTTGTTGGACATCTGCTTGTTAATCTTTTCTGTTCTTTCTGTCTCTGCAGCTAGAAAGAGAATTGCAATGAGAAAAGAAAAGAATGTCATCCAGTTACTTTGTCATATGAAGATTACTTGTAACTTTAGAGAGAACAATTATGAGAGAACAGAATAAGCAGAAGACCTGTTATGTGTCAAGGAGAGAGTGGGGTTTCCATATGGAAATCAATTCCTTTTGAAAGGACTGAGAGGATGCATCTAAGCTTAGATCTTACTGGTTTGGGAACACTAAGGATCCAGAAAGAAAGAGATATCACTCAAGTGGTCACTACACAGAGCCTAGTGAAGGTACTAGCCACAAGGTTGTTGACAGAGTTAAAGAAATGACCTCCAGGTGAGGAAGCCCCTATGCACTACCAATGGTGCAAAAGGAAGGAACCATTGCCAGAACCTGGGAACACATATAATCACAAGAGTGGTGGTCGCCAGTGGAGGAATGCAGCCACTACTGAGAATGCCTTCTCTGGGGAAACCTCCATGGAGGCCCTCAAGGGTACTCAGAGAGTACTTCTGGCTTTCACCCTTCCAGGCAGATAGTAGGGCCCCTCTTCCTGCCCTGCTTGTGGTTGGATGGGACCACGTCACAATTTCCAGCTGAAGGGCTATGAATGGACACGAGGTCAGTGATTTCCAGCACAGCACTGACTGAAGGTTCAAGATGCTCCACACTCTCCCACCTCCTGTGCAGGGACCAGACACCTCCCAGATGGCAGGTGCTTTGTCGACCTGGGCTCCTGCAGTGAGGGTGCTCAGAGAAGAGCCCTGAACTGCCCTTTAAGGAGCATGGAGCATAAACAAGAAATTAGGTTGCGTTGCTTTAAGCCACTAAGATTGCTCTTACCCATAGTGTAACCTAACTTGTTGTGACTGATAGAGGAATACGAGACTCGAAGAATGAGAATAAACTATGGAACAGACATAACCAATTTACTTTTGATTATTTTTAAATATATTTTATTGATTATGCTATTACGGTTGTTTCATTTCTCCCCTTCATTCCCCCACACCTGTCACACCCCCTCCCACCCAAATTCACTACCCCTTAGTTCATGTCCATGGGTCATACAGATAAGGTCTTTGGCTTCTCCATTTCCTACACTATTCTTAACCTCCCCCTGTCTGTTTTGTATCTACCATTTATGCTACTTATTTCCTGTACCTTTTCCCCCTTTCCCCACCTCCCCTTCCCAGTTGATAACCCTTCATGTGATCTCCATTTCTGTGATTCTGTTCCTGTTCTAGTTGTTTGCTTAATTTGTTTTTGTTTTTGCTTTTTTTTTTAGGTTCCATTGTTGATAGCTGTGAGTTCGTTGTTATTTTGTTGCTCATAGTTTTGATCATCTTCTTTTTATTAGATAAGTCCCTTTAACATTTCATATAATAAGGGTTTGGTAATGGTGAACTCCTTGAACTTGACTTTATCTGGGAAGCACTTTATCTGCCCTTCCATTCTAAATGAAAGGTTTGCTGGATAGAGTAATCTTGGATGTAGGTCCTTGCCTCTCATGTCTTTGAATACTTTCCAGCCCCTTCTTGCCTGTAAGGTTTCTTTTGAGAAATCAGCTGATAGCCTTATGGAAACTCCCTTGTAGGTAACTGTCTCCTTTTCTCTTGCTGCTTTTAAGATTCTCTCCTTCTCTTTAATCTTGGGTAATGTACTTATGATGTGCTTGGTGTGTGCTTCCTTGGGTCCAACTTCTTTGGGACTCTCTGAGCTTCCTGGACCTCCTGGAAGTCTATTTCCTTTGCCAGGTTGGGGAAGTTCTCCTTCATTATTTGTTCAAATAAGTTTTCAATTTCTTGCTCTTCCTCTTCTCCTTCTGGAACCCCTATGATTCAGATGTTGGAACTTTTAAGTTGTCCTGAAGGTTCCTAAGCCTGTCCTCATTTTTTTGAATCTTATTTCTTCATTCTGTTCTGGTTGAATGTTTCTTTCTTTCTTCCGGTCCAAACTGTTGATCTGAGTCCTGGTTTGATTCCCTTCACTGTTGGTTCCCTGGACATTTTCCTTTATTTCACTTTTCATAGCCTTCAGTTTTTCCTCTATTTTGCGACCATACTCAACCAATTCTGTGAGCATCCTGATTACCAGTGTTTTGAACTGTGCATCTGATATGTTGGCTATATCTTCATCACTTAGTTGTATTTTTTCTGGAGCTTTGATCTGTTCTTTCATTTGCGTCATGCTTTTTTGACACACCTGTTACATATTAAGGGGTGGAGCCTTAGGTGTTCTATAGGGTGGGGCAACCCACATCACTGCATTGTGGTGCTGTATGCTGTATATGTTCCAGAGGAAATAAAGCTGCTTATTCAGCTCTCTCCTGGCTTTCAGTCACTTCCTCCTCTACCCACAAGCAAATTGGGTTCTTCTGGTGCTGACTCCTGGGTGGGTGGGTTGTGTGTGTTCTAGGACCCTGTGGGTCTCTCCGACTAACTCTCTTATGAGACTGGGAGTTTCTACTGCCACCTCAACCCTCACGGGTTTTTTCAGTCAGAGGTTTTGAGGTTTTATTTCCTTGCATTGGAGCCCTGGGTTGCATGGTCTGTCTCGCTCCCCAGTTGTTCTGCCTGGTTTATCCTCACGCTAATGTGGGACTGCCTGCTCCACCAGCTTCCACCTTGCCCAGTCCTCTAGCCACCACCTTACTGTGAGTCCTTTCCGCCCAGCTGCCCCTCTCCCCTCCTACTACCAGTCTGGATGAATGTTTCTTCTTTAACTTCTTGGTTGTTGGATTTCCATACAGTTTGATTTTCTGTCAGTTCTGGTTGTTGTTGTTGTGTTTTTTTTTAATTTGTTGTTATCCTTTTGGTTGTGTGAGGAGGTACAGTGGATCTACCTGTGCCTCCATCTTGGCCAGAAGTCCCAGATATAATCAATTTAAAGGTGGTAAGGGGGGAAGCATTTGACTGAGAAGAGCATTGAAATTGTGTTTGATAAACTGCTCAACAAAATAAAACCTTAGAGTCAGGACATTTACATCCCTGTCATCTTTTGTCATTCACTGACACCGTAGGCATAAGGTATAACATCTTAGATTTCAATTACAACAAGTATGAAGTGAAAGAGATTTAGTTAACAAAGCTGAGGAATCATCTGAGATATTAGGGACTTGACTCTGAACCCAAATGCACCTGAGGTCAAAGCCCAGCTCTGCCACTTACTATTCTGTAATCATTGGAAAGTCTTGAGTCTTTAGTTTCCTTGTCAGAAACCAAGGAGGTTCCATGGGTTTTGTAAGGATTAAATAAAATGTTATTCATGAACACATTAACCCAATGCCTTGATTTAGCATGCAATTAATAATTATTAGCTCCTACTAGAATGAATTTAATCATCATCATCATCATCAATACTACTTCACAGCTCTGTAAATCCATGAATCCTTGTGTTCAGCAATTACTATGGATAATTGCTTATCTAAAATATGGGTTTTTTTTTTTATTTAGAGCATGAGGAAGGAACAGGATAATGTAGGGATATGCACTGTGATACAGGAAATCCGAAGCTAAGGTTTCAGGTTCCTACCACTCTTTGTCACTATAGAATTAAGGACAAGTAAATAAGTTTTTGTACTTATAAATTTTATAGTTATCTTTCAACTTACGAACATTCATGAGTCTGTCATCACAGAGCAGAGTTGCATTGCTTCACCAATGCTTGAATTTGGTAGACTCTTATATGGGGGTTATTTGTGAATTTATGAACCAAGATGTATGTTTTTAAAACTTTACATTTAAAATTACCATAAATTAACATATTCTTAAGTAGAGGTAAGTTAGGCTATTTGAACTTCATTTGACTTTTCTGCCTATACTTTGGCTGTTGGATGAAACTCAAAATAAGATAATATGATACTACATAAAGGGGAACGTTCATTCAGTTCAACTCCACAGCCATGTTGTGGGGATGGGAGGACATCTGGATCCCACATCTGGAAGTGCCCTTGCTCTGAGCTTATATATATATATATATATATATATATATATATATGATGTCACTGCAACAGGTTTTCTGCTTATTCTGCTCAGTAGTTCTCTCTACATTTACAAAGTTATACATATGTATTTATAACTCCTTTGAAATGACTTACTGTTCCTACTGGTCTATAACTACTTAAGGGCAACATTCACATCCTGTCCCTAGGTGCCTTGTAAAGCACCTGGCATGTGGTAGGCGTCCCGTACATGATTTTGAATGAATGAATTGATTTGATAACCTGAGACATAACGAAATTCCTGGGTAAATCTCAAAGCTAACATTTATTAGCCAAGTGACCTTGATCGAGTTTCAGATAGTGAAGCAGCGCTCCATGTCAATGTTCACTGTGCCAGGTTTAACAGTGTGTGGGTTATGTTTGCAGAAGGCTTGAAGACAGTGACAGAGAATGAGGGGAAAGCTGAAGGAGACTGAGGAGGAGGGATTTTCCCCACCCACTTTGAGGAGGAGTTATAAAGAGAAGTGTGGGAATTAATGTTCCCTCTCCCCCTTTCTTGTCCCTCCCTCAAGCCCCTTGATTGCATGTGATTGCTCTGGAATTGTGTGAATATTTAAACAGGGAGGGCTGGGAGCCGAGTCAGGACTGTGGGAACAGAAGAGCTACAAGGTCACCCCATCAAGCAGAGACAAACAATCTGGACAGACACCCCGGGAAGGGTTTGAAGAGTCCCCATCAACTCTTGTGAAACCAGTGTGGAGAGATATTATCTGACATCACTCTCCATCAAAATAGTCACTGTGTCGGGTTTGACTTGCACTGACTCATTTCATTCTCCCGGCGACTCCATGACGAGGGTTCCATAACTCGCCCTGCTTTGCAGAAAGAAAACGGAGGGATAGAAAGGTAAAATAACTTGACTGAAGTGACATCGTCAACTGTGGGTAGAAAACGGATTGCAGTTAAGGTTAACTGGACTCTAAGTGCATGCTTTTAATCACTACCTTACATCGTCATTGATTCGTATTTCTGGAGAAAAATAGGCAAAAATTTTTTTTCTTTCCTTGGACCTCATTTTCCACATCTATAAAACAATGTTAAAAGAGCACCTTTTAAAACTCTTGGCATTATAAATGTCCATAGTCAGCGTGATTTTTGAGATGTATAATAAGAAATATATATTTGGCTTTTGACTCTTGTACAGAGCTCCTAAAACACTTGGAATAACCTGTGATAGGAGACGTGGAAGTGCCTTCTGTGAAGTTAATGAGGTGACTTTTGGAAAGCCCTTGGGTGACGCGAGGATGGAGACTAATTGCCGGGGGTGCCAGCCGTTTGTTTAGAGAGTCGGAATTTTCTGTATCTTCCTCCCCCAAACCCTGGGCTTGAGAAAGAGTCTGGAGGTTAAACTGATCGATTGTAACTATGTAACGAAGCCTCCACAAAAATCCCCAGAAGGACAGGGTTCAGAAAGCTTCCAAGTGGGGCGGGTGGCCACCCGGAATGCTGGGATAACAGCACATCTGGAAGTCTTGGAGACTCTGCCCATTTTTCTTATGCCTTGCCCTAAGCATCTCTTCTGTCTGGCTACTCCTGAGTCATATCCTTTTATAATAAACCAGTGATCTAATAAGTAAAGTATTTCTCTGAGCTCTGTGAGCTGCTCTAGCAAATTAATGAAACCCAAGGAGGAGGCTGTGGGACCCTCTGCTATGTAGTCATTCTGAAGTGTATGTGGGGGAGAGTGTGCATGGGGAGGGGAGGAGAGAGTCTTGTGGGGCTGAGCCTTTAACCTGGGGGATCTGACATGATCTCCAGGAAAATAGTGTCAGAATGGAGCTGAAGTATAGGACTTCCAGCTAGTGCCTGGAGAATTGTTTGTTGTTGGTGTGGAAACCACACACATACACTGAAACTGATCTCAGAACACCTAGTCAGGTATTGTAAATGTTCAAGAACAACAGTTTTCTGTCAGACATTGTGAAACCATCTTTTACTACAACATAACCTCTTGCTCATTTCCTCCTCCCTTTATCAGTAAACATCCTCTCTTGTGGAGAATTACTTGCCGATATCTCTACTGGACACATTTAGCTTCAAATGTGTTTAAGGATGCTCCACTTCCTGTGTTGTCTTTGTGCACTTTCTGAATTCCTGCAGGTCTCCGGGAATTGATGGGAGGCTTTGCTAAAGTGTGCACTAGACCCCGAGGACCAGCAGATCTGCGCCCCGTCCCTTTACTTACGTTGCCCTTTTTCTTCCCACATGCACCTCACCAGAGGATAATGGTATTTTAATCGATCCTCATTGTTTGGGCTGACTTCCCCTTTCATAGGACGCAGTATTGCCACCAAACTTGACACATTTTCTGCAGTTAAAATCTCCACCTTTCTAGAGCTCACAGTCCTGTAGAATGAGAGAGACCACTAAAGAGAGAACTGCACGGTGGTGTGATAAAGGCCATGAGGAATGTCTGCAGAGGCGTTATGGGGTCTCAGAGGAGGGGGCCTCACCTGAGGGCCAGGGCATGCCCGGGGAAGGCTGTGTCTGAATGGCATCGCAGAGGCATTGCAGTTGAGTTTGAGTCAGCAGGTGAAGGAGGGTGGGGAGCAGATTGAAGAGCATGCTAGGGAAGAGTGTGGACCCCTTCGGGTACTGCTCATGTGTTTGATAAACGTTGTCTTGCTCTGCACCTCCTCTTTGCCACATGCTATACCAGGCACCAAGAATTCAACTTTGAGTAAGAGAATCCGGGTCCTTCTCACCTCTCGGTATTGCCAAGTGGTCAAGTGCGAGGATATGATGAACACAGTTAGGCTCAGGCACAGAGCAGAGAGGGAACGGAGGCTGGATGGGCTTGGTGGAGGGGCTCCGGCCACCCACATGAGCTCCCTGAGGTTCAGACTCCAGGCAAAGAGCAAGAGAAAATGCAAATGGAGCAGCTCCCAAAGCCAGATGCCAGTAGAGGATCTCTGGCAGGCCCAGAAGGCGGGCCAGGCCTTTGTTTTAAAGTTTCCTCTGCCAAAGATGGGAAAACTTGGGGACAAAAAGACCAACCACTTGGTCTTCATTTACCTCAACAACGTTTTAAACAACCCACTGTGTGCCAACACAGAAAATGCAACAGTAAGGAGGCCACATCCTGTGAACTTCAGGAGCATGCTTGTCAGCAGAGGAGAAATTTATACACCAAGCTCAATTCTAGAAGGTTCTGTAGAAATAGAAATAAAATACTGCCCCCTTCACCCATTCAAGAGAAGGAACTGGCTCCAACTGAGGCCGTTGGAATGGTCTACGGGAATGCTAAAGCGGAGCTGGCATTCACTAAATCCCCAGGTCTGAGTGACATTTCACCCAATGGAGAAAAGGCAAATCTGCCAGAAGGAAGAAGGGTTAAAGGATTCAATGGTGATCATCATGATAGCAAAAATAGTTTGATTCAAAATAAAGATCACGTGACCCCTGTAAGTCACCCAAGGGTGAAGAGCGCAGAGATGGACAGCAACGATTTAGCCTGTGCATCCTGATAACACGGGCCTCTGCAATGCGTAACCACGTTTATCTGACTCTGCAGTGGAGACCTGCGATTATCTCTCAGGGAGAAGAGATTGTCCTCTCTCCCTACAGCAAAATGGTATTTTTGGAAAGAGGGAAGATTTCCAAGGGGCTAATTAAAAAGAGTTATCCAGCACAGGGTGGGACTCCAAGAGCTGAGCAGTCAGAATCTCCCCGGCAACACCGTCATCAGCGGAAGCAGGAGGCCCCTTCTCAGAAGGCTGAGCCCTCGTTCTTAAGGGACCACACGGCAAAGGCCTAAGCCACTGGCGTTTCTATATAAAAGGTCTCATGAGCACAAACAAATGAGATGAGCTCATGATTTAATATGTTCTCCACAAGCGAACTAAATTCCTTCAGCGCCGAATGTAGGTTTAGATTAGGTCAGATAACAAGATAATGTCCTAAATGCAAGACATAGTTGAATGCTTCATTTCAACAATTTCTTGTCTTCTGTGGGAAACTGATACAAAGGGATCTGAGTTCCTGTTCTCATGAAGTTTTTCCTTAAATAGAGAAAATGTGTTCGTGTGTTTCATCACGGTGCATTGAACCTGGCTCTGGACTAGGCCTGCTGGACACAGAGGTGAGTGGAAGCACACAGGTGTGCTGTGCTGGGGACACTGCCTCCCGCAGGCCGGTGGGGACATGGCGGGTGGTTGGAACAGGATGTGCTGAGGGGAGACAGCTGTGCACGCAGGGTTTGGAGAAAGCAAGCCCTCTGCCCTGGAAATGGGGGAGGAGCTCAGGGCAAGGGGCGGGCCTTAAAGTAGGGAAGCTGCAGGTAAGTGCTAAGGGGGGAGTTACAGTGAGAGGAGAGAGAGGATGGGGAGAGACACCATACTAATGGGGGTCTTCTGTACGTGCTGAAGTGTGTGGGCTTTTTCCTATAAACAATAGGGCACCAGTGAGGCATGAGACACAGGAATCCAAGCTTTGGGGACTGAAGGGCACGTGGCCCACCGCAGAGGGCCTGGGTGGGGTGGCAGAGCCCTGAGCCAAAGTGTGATGTGTCACCCAGAGCTGACTCCTTCTCTTTGTCCCATATGTACCCGCAGGGCTCATTACTCCACCTCTCTATCCGGCCATTTTCTCTTCTGTAAAACAGAGGTAATCCTACCACAGATGCCACTGTAAAGACTCAATTAGAAAGCACATAGCGTGTTCAGTGGGGTGCTGTGGGGGAAGCCCCTACGATATGACCAGTAAGTCATAAGGCCCAAGTCAGCATCTGGAGAAAGCGTTACCTGTCCCACAAGGGCTGTGGGAAGCCACGTGATTCCAGGTGGGACTTAGTCTTTCTAATGTTAATGTTTCTGTGCACGTTGCACAGTGAACAAAAATTAGGGCTAGTCTAGGAAAGCTGTTTTCATTTACATTATGGCTCAGCAAAGACATTCCCCTAAGTTTAAAGAGAAGGACCAAGTCTATTTTTAATAACCTAAATAACTGGAGTTATTTATGCCTCTCTGGGGAAGAAGCTCCAGAGTGAGCCCCCGCACGGCGAGGTGGAGCCGGGCAGAGAGGACTTGGCGTAGAGTTTGGGATGAGACTGTGAGCACAGCTACCGGGGTGTGTGATAAAACCTGTAAACTAAAGGTAGCCAAGGACGGCAGATGGACCCTGGGTGTAACCACCTACACGGCGTGGGCCTCTGAGGAGGCTGAGAGGATGGAAGGAGAGGTGCAGGAAGACTCCGGAGAGGTGGGTGCCTCGGCAGCCAGGCAGCTGAGAGCTGGGAGGGGGAGCGGGGAGGCTCGCTGCGAGACGCCTGTGAAGGTGGCCGATGAAACAGGCTGAGTTTGACTTGGACAGTTATCCCAAAGTGCCTTTGCTTCAGAGGAGAATGAGTGGAGGCCGGGGTCGCGCCTCCAGTCCCCCACCCCCTGTCCCCAGCCCTGACCAGCAGGTGCGAGGAGAGGGTGTGGGGACCTGCTTGCGGTCCTCACGTCCCTTGTGATCTTGGACGCTTTGACTTCCCTTTCTGAGCCTCAGCTTTCTTATCTGAAAAACGGGGACAACATATTTTCTTAATTCCAGGAACAGTATAAACATTGCATAAAGGAAGGAAAAGCTATGGATGGATAGAAGAAAAAGGGAGTGAATTGAGATGGGGTATGTTTGGTGCCTGGCATTTAGTAGGTGCCAAATAAATGTTGAGTTCCCCTCCTTTTTCCTGCATCACGTTTGTGTAGGTGGCACACTGAAGTATGAACTTGGGAAATCAAACTAAACACACAGCAGTAACAATTTCCCTCTGATGCCTGAAGGGCACAGCTAACACTCCCCTCTCCTGGGCCCCCACTCTACTTAATAAACACCTTGGCTATAATCGGATCAGATAGCAATTGTTTTTATTGCACCTGCTTTTCACTCACGAAGGTGTTTTTCCCCCCAAAGGTACCGTCTTGAGTTTGCATTTCTGATCCCAACCATTAGAAATAAGTACTTTTCAATGCCAATAAAATCTACAGTATGTTAATTGTAGATTAACAATCTCCACGGAAACGGCATTATTTCAGACATTTTACATCAATAACCCGATTACATCTGTAACTCAAAGGAATGATGTCATTGGCCCAAGGTCTTCTAGCTTATTCTTAGCAGAGCTGGGACTAAAGCTATGCCCCCTGAGATTAAGGAGCACATTCCTTTCTCTGCCAGCATCCTGGGGAGTGAGTAGAAGGTGGAGAGAGGGGGTCAGGCAGACAGCAGTGGCGTCTCTGGGCTCAGGGAGTGGGGAAGGCTGAGTGAGCCCCTGCCTGTCCCATTCTCTACCTTCCCAAAGCAGGAGAGTCTGCCCACTGCACCGAACGGCCTTCACAGCCACGATGTAAATATGCAGCCAAGGAATCGAAACGTGCACAGCAAGATACTGATTTCCTGGGTAATCGTTCTCTCAAGGGAGAGAAAGAAAGAAATAGGATGAGGGGTGCAATTTTAGCTGTCTGTAATTTTTTTCCAAAGAGCTGAAATAAATGTGACAACTTTTGTGAGATGTAGGTGGTGAGTACAAAGGTGTTTATTGCATACTTTTCTAAATGTTTTAACTATTCCAATTTTTTTTCTTCTTTTAAAAATTATTTTATTGCTGTTCAAGTATGGTTGTCTGCATTTACCCACTACCACTCCTCCCCGACCCCAGCCATCCCCACCTCCCTCCCGTGCTTCCACTCCCGCTTGGTTTTGCCCATGTGTCCTTTATAATTGTTCCTGAAAACCCTTCACCCCCCACCATTATCTCCTCCCACCTCCCCTCTGGTTACTGTCAGTTTGTTCTTTGTTTCCATGTCTCTGGTTATATTTTGCTTGCTTGTTTGTTTTGTTGATTAGGTTCCACTTATAGGTGAGATCATATGGTATTTGTCTTCTGTAGCAGTCGTCCCAATTTTCCCCCTCTGCCCTCCTCTGCCCAGCCCCCCGCCCCCCGGCCCCCCGGCTCCCACGGTCAATCCCCACACTGTTGTCCACAATTTCACCTATTTCAAAAAAAGAACAGCTCTCCTCCACTCCCTTGTCAGCCCACAGGTATCTGAAGCCCTGTGCAGCTCGGAGCCTGGAAAAGTAGCAGGAATTAAATGACTGTGAACCTGTCCTGAGGCAGGGTGGGCGGATCCCCCTGGGGTAGGGCAGCCTTTATTGCGCAGAGGAGTTCTGGTGGCGAGAGAACAGAGCTTTCTGGCAGCGTTTCTAAGGGACCACCAGAAGGGGCCCTCGGGGCAGGGGAAGCCCCGGAAATTGAGGACAAAGGACGGCCACACCTCAGGAACTGCAGCTGCTTGTTTATCCCACTCAGCTGCCCAGAGATGGGGTAACTCTTCTTCCGACAGTTCAGAGGCCAGTCTTCACCAGACGTGCCTTCCTTCCGCACTGGCAGAAGTTAAACGTCCTCCAGAAAAAGAATTCAAAACTTTTCTTTCCTCTCCCTGATAAACATGCGTGAGCTAAGGAAATTTAAGAAGTCTTCACTTCTATCGCTTTTTAGTAATGATTATGATGACAATAGTGTGTCAAATGGCGAATTCTTGCCTAGGAATGAGAAAGCAGTAAACATGAAGACACAGCACATAGCTCTTGATATTATAAAACACAGATCTCACAGTCTTTCGCAAATATCTGTGTTGTGATCACACTGGATAAATATACATTTTTAGACTTTGAGAATTGACATTCCCCCACTGTATTTTGAGGGGTGGGCGGGGGATGGTTTCCAGTGACTCAATGGTGCCACCTAGTGGTCTCATGCCATCTGAACAGAACTCCCCACCATCGCTCGGTGCCCCCACCTCATCTCTGGTGAGACTGTGATCCCTTGAGGAATCTAATGTGTAGGGAGGAAAAAAAAAATGTGTTTGTTGAGAAATGTCTTTACTGTGTGTCTAACGAAATCTCAAATATGTTCAATACTTTCATGTGTTTCATTTTTACACACTAAAATATCCCCTCAATATTTGTTTCAGGGGGAGGAGGAGAGGCTGAGAGAGGACGGAAATCTTTCAGCCTTCTAGCAGGCACTGTGGAGTCGAGATTCAGACTCAGAACTTCTGATTCTGCAGCCTCCGCTCTTCCCACTGCTCATTGTGCCCTCAGTGCTACTCGGCTATCTGTCTTACAAGGAAACAAGTCAGTGAGTTGTTATTTCTGAAAATGAGATCGATATCCAAAATGGGCGTACTCACTCACTCACTCACTCAGTCACTTATCAAGCATATATTTGGCACCAGCCACATGCTGCCAGAACGGTTTTCTAGGTCATGACATGTTGCTGACAGACACTCATCACAGAAGGTCAGCTGCTCTGCATTTACCAGCCTCCTAAAGATGACGTCATTCCCACCTAAAACACCCTGAGAAGAGGCAGAGATGATCACGGACACTGTGGAAAATTCACATTACAAAAACAATCTCTTGGAAATATTAAGCAGCATATTGGGATTATCTAGGCAGCAGCTGCGCCTTCTCACATTTGATGTGCGAAATCCTGGGAATATACACAGAGGTGTCCCTGGTCCCAGCCACTGGGGCATTCAAACCTGCTTTCCTGCAAAGTCTTATTAGCAGGGTTAATTAGTGCCAACGCATGTGATGGAGAAGCTCTGAGACCTCAGAGGCTGAACACGGTACAAGTTTATTCTCCACCTGCATCCTAGTTTACGTGAGTTCTACAGCTGCCCTTCACTGGTACCTCCTTGTATCTCGAGTCTCCACCTGGAAAGCATGGCCTCCAAGGGCTGCTGCAGAGAGACACAAAGGTGGAGGAGGCAGACCAGGTTTAACAGTGGCTTCTGTCCTCAGTTTACAGGACAAAAATATCTCCTCCTCGCCCAGCCTCACCCCTGCAAGGGGGATTGGGCAGGAAGGCAGCATATAGAGAGATGTAGGGAGCTTAATTATCCCTGCATCGGTGGCTGGAAGCCACACAGTCAGCCAATGAATCTGTACGAATGAGAAAAAAGCTAAAACGAAACTCATTTGAAAGATGTTGGTGAGACATGGCTCTGAAAACATTGGCAAAATCATTTTGAAAGTCGACAAAAGGAAAGAAATGGAATAATGTCTCACTGTGAAAAAGTAGTTGTGAGTGGCAGGTTTCCATCTGTATGAATTCCGCCTCTCACGCCCCAGAGGGCACCGTGTCCATTAGCACCAGAAAGATGTAACTTGGGCTGTTATTGGGTGGTAATCACTTTTAAGATCCGACAGTGTCTATATCACTTTCGTCAATGGTTTCTTGCCTATGTTTTAGCGCTTTATGCCCTCGTTATAATAGTATTCACTCGTTTGTCCCACGGAATTGTGTCCACTGGTTTGTGGTTATAGGAAAGTGGCAAGACAGATTTTCTTTCCTGTCCTCTCACACCTGCTGTGATGAGGGGGGAGGGGGAGAGAAAGAGAGAGACAGAGAGAGATTTTGTGCGTAACAATGTCCCAGAATCCACAAATAGGGTAAAAATACTGGTTCTTTAATTGCTAAAGACCTATACCTTGGCTGACCTTCACTTCCTTCACAGACCTCAGGATTCTGAAACTCTCCCTAGCTCAAGCAGAGGGAAACCAGGTAGAATTAAATGACCAACGACCTAGAATAAAGAGAGGCGGGACCCCTGCCCAGAGAGGACGGCGGGTCGGGGTGGTGCTCTAAGCCACAGCGTGATGGGGAAAGACGGACTTCAGGGCAGAGACCTTCTGCGATCTCAAGAAAAGGTGGCCTCTTGGGCAGCCCCTGAAATTGCAAGTGAAGCCCCCGCCCTTGGCTTGGCTGCACATTCTTCTGGACCCTGACCAGCCACAGGGGCTGTTTTGTTGGCTTGCTTTTGAATTCCCAGTCGGCAGTGGTGGTTTCAAGCAGCTGCCGAGGCTCCCCAGGCTCGTCAAGGTTCGGACCTAGGAAGAGCCTTACGAGGAGCCTAACATGACAACAACCTAGTGGCGCTGGGAGCTGTCCCACATCCGGTTTCATGACTCCCTTCATGCAAGGCTCCCTCGAAGGTACGCCAAGCAGCTGTCCCCAAGCCTGATTTCAGGGACACTGGAAGTTACTGTGAAGAAGGCAGGAAAGAAGCTAAACGGGTTGAGCTAGTCCTAGGATCCAAGTCACCTGACCCCCTTTTCAGGCTGGCTTCCCTGTGGTTAGAATATGGACAAGAGAACACTGATCTTTAAACCTCCATGTGGAGTTCCGGGCACCATTTCAGAGCGTCTCAATCTCTGCCTTTGAAAGTTTGTTTGTTATTAAAGGGAAACACCAGTGTGGATTTGTTTGTAAATTGTTTATACTTACTCAATGAAGATTAGAAAACTATTACAAATAATCAGCATAACTATTGGATCATTCTATATAAATATGCTGGTAAAAGTATGTGTAAACAGTAAGTGAGAAAAACCTGCAGGGTCACGATGGATATGCCTATTACAAATGCCTAATAAAATGTTAGGTACGAAATCAAGTCTAACGCTCATTAGGAGTGTGTCAAACTGGTAGGGTAGGGAATAATTTTTCTTTTTTCTTTTCCAAATTGCTGTAATACCATGGCTCTATAACCTTTAGAATGAATTTTAGAAAATTATCATCAACATTATTATTAATATATTAATTGATAATTCCATAATATTTCATACTAATACATGGTATTTACCTGTTCTTTTCATTGTTGTTATTATCATGGGAAACTCAGTTGGAAGCATAAAGGGGCCACCAGTTTGGTCGTTATCATTGTTGACTCTGATTCAAAGCACTCAGGTAGAACATAGGTTTTATTAAATTTATTGTTTTAACCCTGGCTGGAGTGGCTCAGTAGACTGGGCTGTGGCCTATGAACTGAAAAGTCGCCGGTTCAATTCCTGGTCAGGTCACCTGCCTGGGTTGTGTGCCAGGCCCCTGGTTGGGGGCGTGAGACAGACAGGAGATTGATGTTTCTCCCCCTCTCTTTCTCCCTCCCTTCCCCACTCTCTAAAAACAAATGTATAAAATCTTTTTTAAAACTTAATATAATATATACTCATGTGTACAAATATGCGTATATACATACATACACAGATATATACTTATTTTCCACTTTAAGATTTAAATTTAGAGAAAAACATTGTCAGTATGGCATTGAGACATTTTCCTAACTTCTCCGACCTTACACTCAGAATCGAAATGATACAAATTTGAAAATTCAGAAAGACAGATGTCGTCCCTCATGACAGTGCCCTCATTCTCCTCCCTCCAGCACTTTCTGTTTCCCCAGAGACCGTGGCGAGCTGAGCCTCTGGTGATGCTCAGCGGAGCCTTGGGATGATCTCATTAGTTCTCAGCATCCACAAAACGCTAACTGGGCAGGTCGGGAGTGCTGTGGTGTTGAAGGTAATAAAACGCTCATCAGTCCAGGTACCCGTGGACAGCCTCCGGTTTTGCTGATCCGGATGATGAATTGGCAGACCCAGTTCCAGGAACAGCGGCTTAGTTGACACGGCAGTGGGAAAAGTGCCAGAGTCACTTTCAAAATCATTTCCAAAATCATTGCTCTGCATTTGGGTTTGGGCGAGGTGAGGTGGAGAAGAAGCCCATCTCCCAGTTGCTACTGCGTGCAGAGAAGTGACATGTCCTTGAGAATGCCACAGAAAGACAGAGAAAAGAAGAGAATAGAAGTCACAAAGATCCCAGTGGTTTACATTTATTTTTGTCAAAAACAGAGAGAGAGGTGAAGAGGAAAGAAAGCAAGGAAGGAAATGAGATAGAAAATTCTTAATTCAGAATTTTTCAACAGTATTCCAAGATTAACTTACTTAAAAGTGTTGTCTCCAAAAGGACCCAACCTGGAAAGCAAGGCTTCCTTTCAGCATGACCATGACCTTCACTAACAAGAAAGTAGGTGAAAGGATCTCTGTGTGGCCATCGTGGGGGCAAGCTGAGGAACAGCAACTGTTGGTGAACTAGCTTGATTTTAGGTACAAGAAGAGGACGCAGACAGTGGGCTCACAATTCCATTATAATTGCAGAAATGCCCACGTTGGCTGGTTGATGGGTTGGCCAATTCGTTCACTCATTCATGTGTCATTCCAGGAACGAGGAACACCTGCTCTTTGCCAGATGCCACTGGAAGGCTGAGAGGTAATTGTTGGTCCTGCTAAATTGTTGGTCCGTGGACGAGCAGAATTGGTATCACCTGGGAGTTTGCTGGAACAGCACGCCTCCAAGCCTGCATTTTACCAAAGTGCCGAGGTTGCCGTGAGCACGTGAAACTTGGAGATACACTGAGTGAGAGAAGGTCCTAGAATCCAGCAAGCTCACCATCTAAATGCTGCAGGGATCTGCCTCATTCAGATGCTCCCGTAATTGGATCCCATGCCGGGCACCTGGGGCCACCTCTTCTCAGTCCCTGTGACAAAGGTCACCATCAAAGTTTCAGCTTCTAAGCCCTTTTCAGCCTTGGTTTCTTCACCTGAAAACACTGCAGGCAGCGCTGCCCCTTATAACATTTCTGAGACATACATGAAACCACGCGGTACTTGCAAAGCGCCTCTCAGAGTGACAGGCTCCTGTGAAGCTCTCCACAGACGTGGTGACTTCCTACGTTCCTCCTTCCTGCAGGCCCGCACCGCCATCTACACGGCCCGTGTTAGTCCTGAGTAAACACAGACTCTCACCTCCATTTTATACTTTCTGGACCATTTGTAACACAATACTCATTGCTTTTGATGTCCAGGCCCTTCCTAGGCTGGAGCCTGCAGGCAGGGTTGCGTTGATCTGCTCTAAAGCCCAGTTCAACTCAGGTATCTGGGTTGAAATCCCTGCTGGCCACTCCCTGGGCTGAATCCCTGATCGAGGTATTTAATCTCCCTGCCATTAGTCCCTTAGTGGTAAAACAGTTGTAATAATACCAGTTTGTTTGTTTTTCTTTTCTCACAGCAGTACACTACCTCTTAAGGTTCCTTGTAAGCTATGCCATTCTTATTTTCTCTTATCACCTTAAGTCTATAGTCAACCCAAATTTTTAACTTTAGGGGTCCTTCCTGTGTGCGAGTTGTAAGGTATATTCATCTGCAACCTTTGCTTAGGGTCTATTGTGTGACAGGCATTGTGTTATGCTTCATAGCTTTGTGGGTGAGCACACACACAGCCTTGCAAATAGTCACATATTTATAAACTAATTGCACATATTAGGAAGTATTCTTATTTGAAATAACTCAGTGACCACCAAGGGGATCTCTATAAAAAGGTAAGGTGTATACCAGGCATTTTTAATGACCCATGTACTATAAAAGCAACCAGCAGAGGGCAGAGTGCCCTAACAAAAGGGGAATGGATTGCTCATCAAATCCTAATCCTGCTCTCTGGAAAGTTGGGCCTGGATCCTGCCCTGGGGCAGGAGAGTCCCCTCACACAGCTTCTTGGGACCTTAGGGACACTCAGAGAGAACTCCGGAGCAGACCCAGGCCTTGGCGGTCTCCTACACGCTTGTCCCGGCTCAGAGAGCCAACCCAGTGGTTAGGAGCACAGAATCCGCACAGACGTGGATTTGAATCCTAGCGTTTCCACTAACTGACAATGCAGACTAGGGTGAGTTGCTTAACATCCTACACCTCAGTTTCCCCTGCGTTGTTGCATTAGTTATTCAGAGGCTGGTAAGCGTCTAGGACACTGAACTTGCAAGTAATCAGATCGCTGTTATGCCAAATACTGGACCAGGGGCTCCGTGCTGGGACTATCCTGACTGCCTTTCGCCTCTGAATGATGAGCAGGCAAATTAAACTACTCTCTTCCGCAGGCCACTGGGTGACTCAGTCTTGGGAAAAAAGAAGGTCAGCGCAGCAATGATAGCAGGTGTTTCCCTGTACTCCAGGCTCTATTCCCGTCCCCCCCCCCCCCCGTGAGCATCGCCC
>PVJI01022342.1:0-25447 GCA_004026765.1 Micronycteris hirsuta | reverse complement strand
CAGGGAGTAGTCTTTAGAAGAGAACAGTGGAGACAGAGGGTTGTTATCGAGAGCGGACCATTCGCATATGGAAAATACTAGCCAGCCCCAAGGTTCCCAGGCAGTTTGTGGCCAAGTTAGAGAGGCTGATGAAGGGTGAGGCCTCTGTGCCTGGCTCCTCCAAGACCAGACAGGAAAGGAGGCTGGTTAACCAGGAAGCTTGTCCCGTCAAGCCCACCAGTGGTGTGACTGATGAGCACGGATGCCCAGGCTAGCCTCGTGGTGCTAGGAGCCCGGTGTGCACGGGGCCCACACTGAGAAGGACCCTGCACCTCGCTTCATGCTCTGCTGTTGCCATTTTGATCTTTTTAATAATCCACGAACAAGGGGCCCCACATTCTCATTTTGCGGTGAGCCTGGCCTTGCCTGGCTCTGGGAATAGAGAGCAAGCTGAGAGAAGAGCTCAACTTTAACTCGATTTAAATCATGGCCCACTTGTGTAAGGCTGGTGGTGGGATCTTTTGATTGCTAGAGTCATTGCTTCTGGAACTTTCCCCTGGGGTAATTAATGCTTTATTTGGAACTCTAGCAAAGACTGCCTTGTCCTCTGGAAAGAACTTTTGCTTATTGGATACATGTCGCTTTCTACTAACAATTACCAATGTGTCTCTGACTTGGTTTCAGCTGTTTGGATGGCTCTTTTGCAAAGTACATCCTGGTGCTGTTGTTTTTGCTCTGTTAGCAGCAATGTCGATACAAGGTTCAGCAAATCTACAAACCCAGTGGAATATTGTAGGGGAATTCAGCAATTTGCCACAAGAAGAACTTATAGAGTGGATCAAGTATAGTACTAAACCAGGTAAAAAAAAAAGGAAAGCATTATGTTTAGGAGTGTTTTTCCCAAGTTTTGCATACCGCTGTTAAATCCTAGACCCTAGTAACTGCAATAGCCTTACTCTCTCTAATCAATGCTGCTTCTAGAGTATCCAGAAAGAGGGAGCAATGTCAGTCTTACTTAAGTGGTTTGCAGAGGAAATGCTGTGCATAGCTTCTTCATAATTAATTTTGCTATTATCCATAAATTCTAACTTTTTCAAAGTTTTATATGCCACTGTTATGCTTACTTTCTTAAGGAATTTTTGCTCTTAGCCCTTCAAATTCCTTCTTGACGCGAACTCATGGAATCTTTATTCATGTTTAAAAAGGGAGATGTTGTCATTTGAGTATCAAATTACTGACTTTTAAATTATCTTCAGAATTTTTTGGTATTATAACAATTTCTTAGTTTGTTACTTCTTTCCTAGAATCAGGAAAGATATCCAAGATGTTAACACACACACTCACACTCTCTCTCTGTCTCTCACACACACACACACGGACACAGGAAAGATATCCAAGATGTTAACACACACACACACACACACGCACGCGCACACACACACATTCTCAGTGGTGAGATGAGACTGTCTTCCAAAGAAAACCGCTCACCCGGGCTTGGTTGTTGCCTGCTCTGTGCTGGCCTTGGACTTCCTCCCGGTTCTCACTGAGACTTGCTTCCTGCTTCGCAGACGCAGTGTTTGCGGGGGCCATGCCCACAATGGCGAGTGTGAAGCTCTCTGCACTTCGGCCTGTTGTGAATCACCCACACTATGAAGATGCAGGTTTGAGGTTAGTACAGAATTCTCATGTTGTTCAGCAAAATATCAAGAAGGGTTTAAAAAAGGAAATGGTGGTGAGCTGGGGTTCGTGGAGTTAGGGGAGGAACACTGAGATAAAATGCCAAGTTAGGTCCAAAAGGTCAGCAGGGCTCCAGAACGTGCAGCTTCTTGGTCGTGAGCATCCGAAGGTTCATCAGCCTGCCGCTTCTATTGAGGTTTTGTCCTGGGCCGTTTTTCTCCAGTTCTCAGGAGTCAGTTGAAATGGAATCCCATTCAAAGAGGGTTTTTTTCTGGTTTTCCCAGTATAACCTGTTAGCATGATTTTTTTTTTAAACTTTTTTCATAAGCACATTATATTCTCTTTGAAAGGAAGTAGATTTTATTTTTGTGCAATTGCTAAGGTAGGTCAGATTATTAATTTTCTGAGAGGTGAATCCTCATTGATACGTTTTTTTGTCTCACAGTAGGACATAGCAATTTCTAAGTAAAATGTTTTTCGGTAAAAAAATCAATTCTGGCAAGCTAATTTCCAGAGCAATTATTTTGAGTAAATTTCGCTTTTGAAAAGCCCAGGAATAAAGTGGAGAGCGTCTGCTGCTGATTGTTTCTGGTATGAAAGGTGCGCCCTTGCGGCTTAAAGGCACCCCGTTTGTGTTTGTGTAGCTCTTTCCCGTCCACGCACAGGGAGCCTTACTCTTCTTTGTGATGGAGTGATCGATAAAGGGTTTAAACAGAAGCAAGCAGACAGACAGACGCCTAAGCGCAGCAGCCCCCCCTCCCAGGACTCAGGGCCACTTCTGCCCTTCCCGCTGGCCTCCCTCCCTGACGCCCCGAGGATGCCCCTGAAGCGTGCCCCAGCCACCGGGACTTCCGTGTGGTCTTGCTCCCGGTCCCGTTCCGCGCTTCCTTCCAAACAGGAGGGTTGCACCCTCTTAACCTCCGCGATCTTCTCCCCAATTATTTCCCTGTGAAGAGCCAGAACGAAGATCGTGTACTCGATGTACAGCCGGAAGGCGGCCGAGGACGTGAAGCGGGAGCTGGTGAAGTTGCAGGTGAACTACTACATCCTGGAGGAGTCCTGGTGCGTGCGCAGGTCCAAGTGAGTAGTCGCCCGCTGCGGTCGCCCGGGGTGCGGGGAGCCGCCCAGTCTCGCCACGGCTGCGCTGCTATAAAGCAGTACGTGCGAGGCCTAGACCACGCTTTGCAAAGTATGGTGGGAAAAAACTTCAAGGTGGTTATCTGGAGTTTTTTTCTTTTATAGTCATTATAAACATCTCTTTCCTTTATAATTATCTGCCTGTGTACACTTTTCTTAAAGGTATTATATAGGCACTGAGTGGTAATTTCCTGAATTACTCACATTCGCATATTTTTTAAATTTTTACTTCAAGTCGAATGTGCTTTCTTTCAAAAGACGTGCAGAGTCTGAGAGCGGGTGATGGAGAGTCTGGTGGTAGCAGCGGAGCCCGGCGCTGAAGTCGGGTGCTGAGGGCCAGGCCTCTGCCGCCCCACCCGGCCCCGCGCTGCCCGGGTCCCGTGGTGGACGCACGCAGCCAGACCGACGCGTCTCTCTTGCTATTTCACCTCTTACTTGGGTGGAAAAATAATGAGCTTTTCTCAGACCCGTATGCTCTTGGGTTTACAGTTTTAAAGGTGTCTCTTTTCCCCGAGGCGCTCACTAGGCAGAGTGGAGCAGCAAGAGTTAGCGAGCGTCCCAAAGCCTTTGCGAGTCCCACCGTTGGCTGCGTGGTGTGTCCGGGTGACAAGGTGGCGGGCGGCAGGGGCACCTGCTCCAGGGGGAACGCAGACACGCGCAGTGTCCCGAAGTCAAGGGTATTTTATGGAGCGCTGCTACTTTATTAATTCTCACTCCTCGTTAAAAAGAGGCCCTCAGGAGGTCTCCGTGTCTATGGCTCAGTCACACTCATTCACCCCGCATTTCAGTCTCACGCAAGGGTGTGAAGACAGAATAAGTAAGTGCTCACTCGGGAGTAAAAACAGTTCCGTGACAGTTTGTCTGCCAGCATTGCCCACGAGGAAACTGAGACCGTTGTGGACCGTTGAGTGGTTTTCTGTCAATGTCGCAAGTGACTTGAACTGAATTGGGATCCATGGAAAATATGATTGTTCTTAGAGTCACAATTCAGAAAATGCTCTAAGTCCTTTTGAACATAAGAACGTATAGGGAATTCATACATTCACCTTTCGTTAACTTAGCTGTGTAAACTTAAGACCAAACAGTTGGAAGCTTCTCCGTGGTCGTTCTGTGGGGACATCGAGCGGCGAGCTGACACCTGCTGTCAGAAGCGCGCGACCCCCACTGCAGTGGGCACTGCCTGGCTGCAGGGCCCTCGCTGCAGTGCAGCTCTGCCAGCCTGAGACACCTGCCAGCTGCTGGAGCAGGAACGTCATGTTTCGTGACCTTTCTCCCCAAAGCTAATGACGAGCCTTGGTCATTAGAGTCCTAGAGTCTTCATTTTTTCCCTGGGCTTTGCATAGTGTTCTGAATCTGAGAATCACAGAGGCCGGGGGGTTTGTGTTCTGAGATGGAGGGGGAGAGCTCAGGATTTGCCTGACGCGTAGTTTCCTGTTCTGATGGCAGAGCGCTGCTTTCTGCATCCGGGAGGGTCATGGGCATCCTAGACAAAGTCAGCAGTGAGTTAGCTGGCTTCAGAGCAAGCCTGAGAGCTCGGGGATGAGGGAGTGCTGGGTTCCCCATCAAGACCTTGATTTGCCCTTGTCCTGTTTGTTCCAGAAGGAGTTAGGGAGGGAGGAAGGAAGGGACTTTCTCTAATCTGTTACCCTACTCAGTCACTAAAACACTTGCTGTCTGCTACGAGATTTAAGCTAGACTGACGGTAAATCTTGGAAACCTTAGACAGGTGGACTCTGCTTAGTCCTTGAAACAAAGCACACACTGTGCCCTCTGTTCTGCCCAGTAAGTTGGTGGGGAGGTCCGAGAGGAGGACAGGGAAGGAAGAGACTTAGCTCCTGCCTTTGCAGTGGGGAGAATGAGTTCCTCACAGACTGTCCCCCTGCCCTGGCCCTCACCCACAGTTCAGTTATGCCAGCCCGAGACACCTGTGTGCCACTGAGACAGAAAAATATGTTAGAACAGGGGAGCAAGTGGGGACCTCACGCAGGAAAAGAAAGGGAAGAGGGAGCAATGCTGACCCAGGGTTCAGCCATGCCCGGCACTTTGGTGAGCCCTAGATTCTGTGGTCTCATTTACAAGTGGCTTAATTGTGTGGCGTGATTACCCCTTAAATACTTGACACTCTGTGTTTAAATACATGCATGAAGCCCGGCTGGTGTAGCTCAGTGGATTGAGCGCGGGCTGGTAACCAGAGGGTCCCGGTTTGATTCCCAGTCAGGGCACATGTCTGGGTTGCAGGCCAGGTCCCTGGTGAGGGCCATGTGAGAGGCAACATATGCATTGCTCTTTCTCCCTCCCTTCTCCTTTCTCTGAAAAATAAATAAATACATAAAATCTTTAAAAAAAAATTCACGCATGAAAATACACTCACGCAATCTGTGGACGAGCTTTGAATTAACTATTCCTTTATTTTCAGTTCTCTGCTTTCTTTCTCATTAATCCCAATAATAGAGTTGACATGACATTGAAGTACATGAATTCAGAAGAAATTATTCAGGTTTTCACTAATGCTGTGTAAAGGTGTCCCTGGCTGGCCTGCGGAAACTTTGGGAATCCCGATCAGGACGAGGGACGTTGCGCTTAGGCAGGTGGAGCGGTGGCGCGCGGGAGCTGCTGCTGCTGCTTGTGTGTTTCGTGCTTTGCTGCGCTGGCCAGCAGAGCGGTGACAGTGTGGCCTCGGGACGCGGGAGAAGGTTGACAACCGGGGCCCCGTCCTGTCATCGTGTGCGCTCCGTGTCAGCCAGGGCGTGCAAAAACGTGCTGTGAGCACCCTGCACGGGAACACCCTCGGGGAAACCGTGTGTGGCACAGTCTGACGCAGGCAGGGTGGAAGTGCGCAGCCCCCTGCCGTGGCGATGGTTCGCCTCTAGAGCTCAGCTTGCAGAAAGAGGCCCGGGCATGTTTGTGTGAGCGTTGCTTTATTACAGTGAAGTGGGGAGCAATGAAAATAATCCATCCATGAAAGAGTGGTTAAATACTGTCGTACAGTATATATGAGTGCTAGCAACAATTAAAAAGAAGAAAGTAGGTCTTTATGGAATGAGCTGGGAATGGCCGCATTTTATTGGCAAGCGAGGAGTCCCCGGATAATCCCACTTTTGTAAGATCGGCCAGGAGCGTCCGTGGAGTTGTAAATGTCTGTGCCCGCGTTTGTGTGCGCATGTCTGAGCGCAGGAGGAAGAGGCCGAGCAGAGGCGTGCTGGGCCCTCAACAGAAGTCCCCTTGAGAACGGTGCTGCAGCCGGGGCGGTGCGGTTCAGGGGTTCGTTTTGATAGGTCTTGTTGGACACCTTTTGGATGATTAACTACCTTTCCATTCAAGGTGGTGTCCTAGTGCCGCCTCCTGGTGGAGGGCAGGGCAGGGGCTGCCCCAGGGGACGAGAGGGGCCGGCGGGAACGGCTTCTTCTCTGACAAAGATTACAAAGAGTGACGCAGCTATGGCAGAAGTAAGCAGTTGTCAGTGGTCCATACTTTTTCTTTGTGTTTTTGGTTTTTTTTTTTTTTAATTTCTCAAAAAGCAAGTAAGAAATTGTGAACTTCCAATCACTTTTTCTGTTTTTATTGACATTTGGGAGAGTGCAGGCCAGTGGTCTTGTAAGAGCGTCCTGCCTGTGGATTCGCCTGACTCTTTCCTCGTGACCGCAGGCAGCGTGGCCGGTGCGGGCGAGAAGGAGGGGCGCACCCCTGCGGTCTGGCGTTGGCGGTGCTGGGGCCCAGCGCTTGACGAAGTGCTGAGTGTGTTCCCCAGCTCTCCCGTTAAGGAGGGAGGGTTCCTTTATAATTAATAAGAAATCTGTAGAGTATTGCTGAGAGGCCACTGGTTTATCCTCGTTCTCAACAGCCTTTCCCCAGGTAATTTTTGCATCCAGTTTTTGTTCTTACCTGAATCAGTTATTACATTAGTGGTCATACATAATTAGGCAAAATGGACTTGAAAGTAATGTGTCACTGATCAGTGGGTGTAAGAATGGATTTGATAAATAATAATTGGACCGAGAGCTACTTAGGCTATCTATAATATCTGGGAAAAGTTAAAATTAAATCTTTACCTTACACCATACAGAAAAATTTAATTCTAGGTGAGGAATAGCCATAAATATGAAAAACAAAATTCTGAAACTTTCACAGGAGAATATGCAATGCATATTTTCACAACATTGTGATTGGGAAGAGTTCTTTAAAGAAGACATAGAAATCATAAGCCCTAAAAGAAAAGACTGACATTTTGAAGTATAACATACAAATCCTCAATCTATAAAAAGAAAGAAAGAAAGAAAAAGAAATTGTGAACCCTAGCCACAGCCAACATTTCTAGATTTAAAATAAATCTTAGTTATCTTGAAGAACTTACTGGGACAAATATCACATAATACAAATTTTACTTCTACTGTTCCTTAAACAAATATATTGCTTTCGGGATTTAATTATGTGTTTAGTTGAGATGAGAGCTTACCACTACTGGACTTTGTTGAAGTCGACTTGTTCTGGAATACAGTTAGCGGGAAGTTACATAAGCGGGAACTAAGTGTATTTGCTGATTATCGTTTTTAAAATTAATGGGTTATATTCCCTCTTACTCTGTGCTGAGCTCAGTGCTAGGAAGCCTCCCCTCTGCATGCGGATAGCACAGCCCTGCTGTGAAACTTTGCCCTGTGACAGCGTGGGGCGTGAGGCCGAGTGAACTGCGCACGGTCACGGTTTCGGCTGGGAGCCGAGGCAGAACTTAACCACATCACCTGTGGTTTGTAGGTCCTTTTCTTTCTTTAGAGTCACCTTTGCTGCGTTCGCCTTGTTCTAAGGAGGACTTCACGGCAGCTTACACAAATATGAACAACTGTGATAAGATTTTTTTAAAGCTAGGTAGGAAAAACGACAGGAGGGTGGGATGGAAAGCGCGTGCCCCGCCCCGCCTGCGGCTGAGCGCCCGCCGCACAGGATCCTGACCCCACGCGCCCCTCCGCAGGCCCGGCTGCAGCATGCCCGAGATCTGGGACGTGGAGGACCCCGCGAATGCCGGCAAGCCCCCCCTGTGCCACCTCCTGGTGAAGGAGTCCGAGCCGCACTTCACCACGGTGTTCCAGAACAGTGTTTACAAAGTCCTGGAGGTCATCGAGGAGTGACCCCTGCCCCCGGAGAAGACAGCGGTGATGGTTGTGATGTTCTGCTAACAACTCATGCCTTGTTTTTAATTCAGATCCCAAAATCTTTTATAGGTAACTGTTTTCAAATGAAAAATGTTTTACTTGGTCAATTCGAATGTCATTCTGACTGTAAAAATATGTATACCATTATCAATCGGGTACTATTTCAGTGCACCCCTTAAAATTTGCTATGCAAATGAGTATATGCTTGTATTTGACTTAAGTATTTGTGCTAAAACGAGCAAAGCTGTCTGCCTACCAAACGCGATGGGTCATGAAAGGGTGACGTGAAAGGAGAGTCCGTTCTGGACTGTGCAGGGGCTGGTTTGACCGTGTGGACTGTTCATGCCCCTGCCTCCGCTCTTGCCTTTGGGACACTCTGCTGATTGTTGTGAGCTCCTCAGTCCCGTTGGCCCCCGTCCCGAGAGCAGAGGGGCTGACAAGGGTGTGTGCCCCGTGGACTTTCCTGTTTCTTTCCCCTCCTGTCCTTCCGTTCTCTGTTCTTCTCGTTGACGACAGAACGTGCCCGTCATCCACCCCGACTCGGGGACCTGGTGGTCGGGGCCGAAGTCCCCCACCGACCAGCGGCGTGGTGTTAGTGTGACACCTCTCTCTCTCTCTCTCTCTGCCCCTCCTTCTTCCCTGCCTCCCTCCCCCAACACTCTTTGTCAAATAAGTGGTATTTACTCATTTAGTTTCTTGTATCAAGTACTTTTTCTTGGTTAAAAAATATTAATGGCAATTGTGTATTTTCTCATTTTTAGTATTATTCAAATGTGTATATTTTAATACCTTTAAACCACTTTTAAAACTTTTCATGTTTAATTATAGTTTTAAGAAAAGCTATTTTGAACAACCTCAAATGCAGTGCATCCAGAGCTAACGTATATTTCTGTAGACGTAATGTGCTGTGGAACAATAGACTAGTGTGTGGTAATTTTCCTTTTACTATTAAGATACAATAAAACATAACTAATTTTTCTGTCAAAAAGTAAGTGAACAATGATAAGTGAATGGAGTTTTTATATTTTTCTTTTTAAATTGCCTGTCTTTAACAAGACAAAGCCTTAAGCCTTAGAATTTTGGTTCTAAAAACCATTGCAGTATGAGGATGAATATATTCAGCCTTCCTCTTTATTTTTTTCCTATTTATTTTTATTTTGAAAAACTTCTGAACCTGCTTTGAATTCCTCGCATGAATTTTTGTTTTTTAGAAGTTAATTTGTGTGAAATGAGATTTTTCAAAACAGCGAATCCCTTCTATCTCTGAGAAATGGTTTTGGGATTGTAAATTCCAAGCAAACCCTGCCTCGGGCGGACCACCCCTGTAATTGCAGTGTTCCCGTGATTCACCGCGGCAGACCCACCTCCCTGCCGATTGTCCTGGACGCCCAGTCCTCAGGGCTGGTCCCTGCCTTCTCACCAGAACTGGGACAGGCCTGGCCTGGGGGCTGCTCCAGCCCAGGGCAGGCAGTGAGTGTGCAGGCCCCTGCCCCACCCCGCCCGCCAGCCCCCAAATTCTCTCAGCGTCTTCAGGTGCCGCCCCCCTTTCTGCTTGCTGGGTGACCTTTATTTCTTGGGGTTTTGCCACTTTCATAAAACGGGGAAGTAGCCAGGAGTTGTGGGTTAGGAGTGGCATTTGAGCAGTGATGCGGCAATCCAGAAAAATGGGAAGAGGGCCCCCAAGGCCCCCGGGACGGGCCTTGCGGGCGGGAGGAGGAGGGCGCGCTGGGCTCCGTCTGCAGTCTGCAGCCGGTTCTCACCCAGACGAGGCTGTGGCGTCTGTTCAGCAGCCACGCTTCTTTTAGATGGCACTTTTAAAGTCATTCTCTGTTCTTCCCACCCACCCATCATTCCCTGCCTAGTAAGTTCACATGTACAGGTTGGGTTCAGTACAGGAAAAACACTGAAATACTATTATAACTGTTTCCCGTGCTGGGAAGGGTAAAAGCTGTCGAACCGATTTTGTTTCTGAAGACCACTTGTGACCGTACTTACTAATGTAAGCCAGCTCTGGCTTGGCGTGAGGCCAGACGCCGTAGAACAGAGGCCTCGGGGACGCTGCGCTCTGTCTGGGCCCCTCCATCCCGGTCCCTCCGTCCCGGGCCCCCCGGGAGCCACCGGTGCTGTTGCTTACAAATCTCTTTTACGGCAACAAAGTGTAGAAGTAGGTTTGATACACACGACCAAACAGTATTAAAGCTCAGTATTTTGTGTATTTTTAGCATTGGAAAATATTTTTGCTTTCGTGTGGGGAAGGTGAGGGAGGGCCAGGAGGCTGTGGCACGGAAAGGCGAGGATGGGGCAGCGTTTCCGTAGGAAGGTGCGCCTCCCACGGCGCTTGGCGGAGAAAGCGTGGCGTTAAACCAAGGCCGCGATGTTATGGAGGAAATGGAGAGGGTGTACCGGGAATAAAGGGTGTTAAAGAGGAGTATTGTATTTTTATGAACTTTATGCCAGTTGTTTACATGTACTATGTATGTTCAATAAAAAAGATCATGAAAACATGGAGTGGTTTTTTTGTTGTTGTTTTCATTGCCACCTTGACCGGGAGCGTGTTCGGCCTCTCCTGTAGTCAGACGCCCACAGGCTGGTGTGTGGCGGAGCGCAGCTTGGGGCCCGAGAAGCCACCTGGTCCTCTTCATCGGTGGGGGCGGGGTGGGTACTGGGTTACCCACACTCTTACATTTATGGCATTACACACTCACAGTACTTTATCCTTTACATTAAGGGACATTTGGGGATAATTCCAGAATGGCTGAGAGCTTTTCTTCATATATTAAACCACAGTTTGGTTTCGTGACATTTCTTAAATCTCAACTCCATGCTTTTGCTTGATACAAGCAACAGCTTTACTGGTCTGTCTGCCTGGACGAAAGACAGGTTAGCTCATGCCGGTATAATTAATGTCTTCACGCGGCAACGCCTGCCTCCGACACCTTCGGGGGTCAAGTGTCTGAGTGTCGTGGCTCTCAAATCGAGCGTGCGTCAGCGTCGCCCGCGAGCTGGCCGAGACACAGGTGGCCTGCGCTGAGCTAGAGCCTAAGTGTCTCCCCAGGACTCACAGGTTGGAATCCTCACCCCCGCTGCGCTCCTATTGGGAAGTGGGGGGCCTTTGGGAGGTGATGAGGTTAGAGAGCGGAGCCCGTATGAAAGGGATTAGTGCCCTTAGAAAAAAAGGGGCCAGGAAGCTCCCTCACTCCTTCCACGGGGTGTGGTTGCAGCTACAAGGTGCCGTCGGTGAACCAGGAGGCAGTGCTCCCCAGACCCCGAACCTACCAGCGCCTAGATCTCGGATCTCCGGCCTCCAGGACTGGAAGAAACGGGTCTCTGTGGTGGCACGTCACAGTGGCCTGACAGTGTGACAGGTGTGCCGCCCCCAGGATCTGCATTTCTAACCCGTTCCAGGTAATGCTAATGATTGCGGTTACTCCAGGGACCATATTTGAGAACCACGTTTTGATAAGACTCTGGGAGACCGGCCTCTAGGAGGCGCCCCATTCCTCAGCATTTATGTCACTGGGACAGCCTAGAGGGTCCCTGTAGTGGGAACTGAGTTCTCTGGGGTCCCTTCTTGTTTCTTCGGGGGCATTGCTTCAATGGAACTTACAAGGAACAAAGAACAGATAGGGTAATTTTTTAAAAGATTTTATTTTTAGAGAGAGAGGGAGAGAAACATGGATATGGGAGAGAAACCTCTCGAACATGCCCTGACTGGGGACTGAACCTACAACCCAGGCCTGTGCCCTGACCTGGAATTGAACCGGCGACCTTTCGCTTTGCAGGACGACGCCCAACCAATCAAACCGCACCAGTCAAGGCCAGATACGGTCATTTTTAACCAGAGCACCAACACAGTTGATCTGCATTGTATATGTTGAACCGGTGAGTTACGGGTCATAATATTTTGAGGCTAAACTGGGCTTGGACCTGTTAGAGATGGGAAAACAGTGAAATCCTTCGGAATTGGACTTCCTTTTGTAAGCTTCCTTTGTCTAGAGATAAGATCATTGAGTGATATGTATGGATTTTAAAACACTTTCCATTTTACTGCTTCTGTTTGATGGCAGCAACGCTCCATGTTTTTCTCCTGGTTAGAAAGCAGGTATGGGTCAGCTTGGGGTCACAGATTCCCACCCCCAGTCCTGCTGCCCCCTCTCCTGCCCTCAACTGGGAGTTTTCTCATTTAAATCAGTGCAATTGTTCCTTATGCAGGAAAAAAAATAAAAGCAAAGCAGAGCTGCTTTTAACCATCATTACATTACAATACAAATGCATTTTTACATTTGCAGTTGAAAAGGACATTAAGATATAGAAAGGTTTTGAAAACGCTTTCCTTTTATTCTTCCTCCCGTGAGAGACATCTTAAAATTCTGAATGAATAGAAGAGTTGAAGATTTTCTCTTACAGTTTCAAGTCACTGGGGTAGAATTAAAAGGTCCAACTGTTTTTGCAAAGATAGTAGCATAGTATTGATATTAGCTCTGTTTTCAAAGTAATATTTTCTGTGCTCAATGAACTCTGACCTCACATTCTAAGTAAATAAGCAGCATGTCAAAATACTTGCACGTATCCGTGGCAGGGCTACTGAGTATCCTGTTTAAGCAGGCATGTTCTTTTTAATTCAGCGTAATACAATTTCATTGATACTTAAGTACCTGAGTTTTTCTCTGTATGCAAATTTAGTATCTAGAAAGAAGGTTGAATGTAGCAAAATTAAGATCATTGAGTTGTTACGCTGCTTGCCCTTAAAGCTTTAGTACTTCGCCATTTCTTTAAAAAATAGAAATGAAAATAAGATAACTGTTTCTAAGTAGGCTTGGCATCAGGCCATCAAAACTGATTTTTTAAAAAGGTGGCCTGAAGGCCCGGTCTTCCGCTCAGCCTTCTGACCCTCCCCCCTGGGTAAGGGCGCCCTGCTCAGGCCTGCACCCTTGGTACCTGCTGACTGAGCAGAGCCCAAGGTCAGGGCTTCCCTCTTGCCCTGGCGCATCCTCTTCCTGGGCCGGGCAGTTTCCTAGCCCTTCCAGCCCGCCAAGTCTGTGACCAAGTCACACTCATTCTCAAACTTGTCTGCACGTTGGAAATTCCTTGGGGAGTTTGGAAAATATGGAAGCCTTTTCCCTGTCCCCAGAATTTGGGATTTAATCAGTCTCAGTTGTGACTTAAGGTTTGGAACTTTAAAAATTGCCCAGGTGACATTTTAGGCCCTGGCTTCTCTGCCTTACTTCTGGATGTCCACCCTTTCCACGTGTCCACCCGATCAAATTAGAAATGTGAGCAACCGTCCCCTAGGTGCACACTCTCTTATTGATAATGACCAACTCTGTCGACTTTAATCACAGAACCTAGTGTTGAGTAGACTAAAGAAAGGACTCTGTGTTCAGTTGGAGAGTCCACCATGGGCAGGGCGGGGGGCGGGGGGCGGGATGGGTGCCACGTGTTTGTAAACCCGGATTAGGGTGTCCAGAAGAAATGGGAATATAGCTGTGAAAAAAAATTAGCAGTCACTTAGAACTTTTCATATTGGTGCAGAAAATCATGTTTCTTCTTTTTGCGTGTGCTTTTCTCTTTTTCCTGGAACATGGTTTCTTGATCAGTTTTCACTTCAAGATATACTCAAAATGTCACCTCCTCTGTGAAGCCTTTCCTGACTTCCTACCCCTTGGCTGAGTGAACTGCCCCCACTGCCCATATGCCTATAATCCCTACATTCTGCATTTAACAGGACTTTTCCCTCTGTGTTGTGTCCTCACAGACTGGGCCCATGTCTCATTGCATTCCAAGCCCACAACGCCAGCAGCACAGTTCCCAGCAAGTTGTAACGCCTAATGGTGTTAGGAATAAACCAATCTTCCTGCAACAATGCAGTAAATTCAAGGTGGCACTCAATTTTTATTTACTTATTTATTTATTTTTTAAAGATTTTTCTTTATTTATTTTTGGAGAGGGACAGGGAGGGAGAAAGAGAGGAAGAGAAACCTCAGTGTGTGGTTGCCTCTCATGAGCCCCATTCTGGGGACCTGGCCCACAACCCAGGCAAGTGCCCTGACTGGGAATCGAACCAGCGACCCTTTGGTTTGCAAGCTGGCGCTCAATCCACCAAGCCACACCAGCCAGGGCTCTCTCTTTTTTTTTTTTTTTTTTTTAACGAAGAGAGAGAAAATGATGTGTTTCAGCTATGGTGATGAAATAGTAAGGACATACAGGACATTTTCTGTTGAGATGAGTATAGAGAGGAGAAAAATATCCTCGATAAACAGCGAAACAAAAACTAACCTTGCCCTGACCAGCATGGCTCAGCTGGGTGAGCATCATCCCACAAAGTGAAAGGTGGCTGGTTCGGTTCCCGGCCAAGGCATGTGCAGGAGGCAACCGATGGATGTTTCTCTTCCTCCCTTTCCCTTTCTAAAAATAAATAAATGAAATATTTAAAAATCATTAACCTCGTATCCTGACTAGGTACCTTGCTACGTTCGGACATGGCTAGTAACCAAATAACTGTTGGAAAGCAACAGGCAGATGTCTGTCTCCAAAGGAAGGAGGCCTGCCGTTCTCATGGGCCTGGTTGGGTGTGTGGCCCAGGACACTGTGCTGGCCGGCCCTGGGACCGAGCACCGCTGCGCTGGCCGGGAAGCAGGGAGCTCGGATGAAGACCGTGCTTCACGTCTGGGAGGAGGGCATCCCCAAAGGATGAGGCATTGCCGAATGAAGATGTTAGACTAAGCGTATGACAGCAGTCACACAGTTAATATTGTCATCGAGAACCGAAGTGGAAGCCTGGACCCGTCCTTTACAGACATTGCGAGATAAAACATGTTTCTTAATTTCAGAACGCATTTTCTTGTTGTCCCAAAGGCTATGCCTCTGAGGGTGGTGATTGAAAACAAGAGAAGCAGACATCCACAAACATGGCAGGACACCGTGACACACCTCTCTTAGACACGGATGGGATGAGCAGGCAAAGAAATCGGTCAGGATGCAAACGATTTGAGCAATGAGATAAGCAATCCTGAATTAATGGCCACATACAGAACAAGCAATCCTGAACTAATGGTCATATATAGAAAAACTGCCCCCCAAAAGTGAAGAATATACATTCTGTTCCAGCGTGTAGGGCATTCCCAAGAACTGACAATAGAGCATGAGGTCCAGGAAGGGCGTGACTTTTTGGTCTATTTTGTTCACTGGTGTAACCCAGGCACACAGAACAGCACCTGCCATGTGAGTGTGTACATCACATTGTAAAAGGCCTGTCATTTGCTGACAGACAGACTTCGGGATTGTTTCGCATCTTGGCCACTGTGAATGCAATGAAGGAGGAGTGCTAACTGCTCTGCGGGACCGACTTTCATTCTTTTGTCTAACCTTATCTAGGTTATCTATGCCCGGAGGGCTTCCAATTCTTAAGCAAACATGTCTGCTAGCTTATTTTTCCCAGCCAGAGGATCAGGACTCTCTGCCATGAATTCTCTTGTCAAGCTTAAATAGCAGACAGCTTTACAAAAATAACGTCTCCCTCCCTTTCCCCTCCCGCAATCACTGGGCCCTGCACAGGTGAGCAAATCAGGGTGGACCTGGTCAGTCCCATTTTTAATGCTGACAACGTGTGTGTGTGTGTGTGTGTGTGTGTGTGTGTGTGTGTGTGTGTGTGTGTGTGTGTGTGTGTGTGTGTGTGTCCTCTTCCCCTTCGGAATAATTTCTTGCTGTTCCTCTTTGCTTTTCATTGTGAATAGGGATAATTCATCCAAACATAAGGAGAGAAAAAAGGCCTTTGAAGGGAGCGGGGAGAAAATCAATCCCCTGTCAAAATAGTCTGTCTCCACATCTGTCCCTTTCACTCAGCCTTTGCCTAAAGTGGGCCCGGCTGGGTGGGCGGGGCCAGGCTGGGGACTCTGCTTAGCACCGTGTCTGTCCCTCCAGGCAGAGCCAGGGCTGCCTTCTGCGTGGAACAGGAAAGTGACTGAGTGATGACAGAGGAATGGCTGCCAGTTCCAAGGAGAGTCGCCACCTCTGAGAACACACAGCATTGTCTTCAGATGGCGTTTTCTCAGCGAGCTTCCTCTCCCTGCACAGGCTTCTCTGCGTGATCCGAAGATTCGGCGCCTGTCCAAACACCCAGGCGTCCACCGGTTCCGGGAGTGGTAGAGCTTTACACTGGGGAAAACCTGTGAGTGACAGGCGGAGCCGCAGGCCCTGAGACAGGTTTGGGGAGGACAGGAAGTTCCCAAGGGAGGTTTCAGGAACTCCAAGGTTCCTGGGTGCATGTTCAGGGAAGAACACCGGACTTGTTCCAGAAGACTTAGGTATTCCTCTTTGCTGGGACACTTAACATTCTGTGGGGTCTCGGGCAAATAACTTCTTTGGACTTCAGCTGCCTTGTCTATGAAATGAGGACATTGAATAGGATCAAACATCGTCAAATTGTGTTCCAAGGACCCTGTAGTTGAGAATTTGGGGAAACGCAGGGACAAGGAACTTAAAACCGAATACTTCAGTAATGCTCCCCTGAGAACCGATCCTATGCTGGTCCGCACCGTGACTTTCCAGGAGAGGGATAATGCAAGCGCCAGAAGCCCTTGAGCAGAGCAGGTGGCCGTGAAGCCATCTACAGCTTTCTGTTTGTACTCATGACACTTGTTCTGGACATTTAGTCACACAGCTCAAGGAGGCGGTGTACAGAAGAGCAGCACAGGTCCTGAAGGTACAGAGAATGAGTCCCAGGAAAAGAAAAATCAATAGCAATAAGGATGTTCAGTTAGAGGGAAAGCTGGGTGCAAGGCACTTCGACTGACCTTTAATTATACGCAGGGCTGGAGGTCATGGAGGGTCAAGTGAATGGAGAGTGACTTACAATTTCAATAATAAGGACAAAAACTTGTATTTTGCTCATGTCTATTTTACCAGTTCCAGTGCCCTTTGTGTGGCTCCACCTTCCCATCAGGTGTCATCGATCACTTTTCTTCTGCCTCAAAAACTTCCTTTTGCATTTCCTTGTAGTGCAGGTTTGCTGGTGAGGAATTATTCTAGCTTTCTTTGTTTAATACTTACCTGAGGTTGTATTTACTGACTTGAGAGAGAGAGAGATTGACTGGTTGTCTTCTGTCTGTGCTCTGACCAGGGATCAAACCCACAACCTAGGCATGTGCCCTGACTGGGCATTGAACCTGCATTCTTTCATGTATGGGATGATGCTCCAACCCACGGAGCCACCGATGAGGGCAATTCTTCCAGCTTGTGTATGATTGAAAATATCTTTATTTTGCCCTTGTTTTGAAATATGATTTTACCGCATAAAGAACTCTAGGTTGACAATTTTCTCTTTCAGAACTTTAAAGATGTTGCTCCATTGTCCTCCTGCTTTCACCATTTCCAAGAAGAAATCCGCTGTAATTCTTAACTTTGCTCTTCTGTATGTAATATGTCAGTATTCTCTGGATGCTTTTAAGATTTGCCTTTTGTTACTGCTTTTAAGCGATGGTGATTACGATGTGTCTTAGTGTAACTTTCTTCGTGTTCCTTGGGCTTGGGTTTCATTGAGCTTTTTTTTGATCCACAGGCTTATAGATTCCATCAAATTTGGAAAATCTTCAGCCATTATTTCTTCACGTACTGTATATTTTCTGACCTTACCTCTCTCTGTTGTCCATTTTGGAGCCTCCAGCTAATAAATATTAGGCTGCCTGTAACTGTCCTTCAGCTCGCGGATGCTCTGCTCATTGGGGGTCAGGAGGGAGGGGTTCTTTTGACTCTCTGTCTTTCATTTTGGATAGTTTCTATTGCTTGGCCTTCAAGTTCACTAACGTTTTCCTCTGAAACATCTCATCTTCTGTGGATGCCAGTTAGTGTATTTTACATCTCAGACACAGAGTTATTCCCTGAAGTTGCACTGGGGTCTTTACAAATATTTTCCATGTCTCTACAAAACATCCGAACATTTTGGAATAGTTACATCAAACCCATTAATGTTTTTCTCTGTTTGTTCTCCCATCTATGCCAGTTCTGGGTCAGTTTCTATGGGTCAGGTTTTCTTGCCTTTTTTTTTTTTTACACATCTGATCATTTTGGTGAGGTGCTAAACATTGTGAATTTTAGCTTGTTTGGTGCTGACTATTTTTATGTTCCTATAAATATCCTTGAACTTTGTCCTGGGATGCAATTGTTACTCTGAAACATACTCTTGGGTCTTCTTGCCTTTATGATTTTTCAGGTTGGTTCATAGCCATGCTTGGTCCAGGCCTAAATCTTCCTTACTACTGAGACATGACGTTCTAGTGTGTTCTACCCGATGTGTCATGGGTTGTGTTTTTTTCCTGCTGGCTAGTAGGAATGGGCACTATTCAGTGCCCTGTGTGAGCACTGGGCACGTTCTCTAGTCCTTCCTGATGGTTTCCCCTCAACATTAGACAGTTCCCTTAAACTCATATGCTGATCAGCATTGTGCTGAGTGGCTGAGAAGGAACTTCTGCAGATCACTGTCCGTGCAGTTCTGCCCTCCTTGGTATTCTGTCTTGCAACCCCGAGCTCCCTTCCTCTCCCCAGACTCTTGGCTCTCTCTCTCCAATCCAGGGAGTCCATGGGGCTCTCTTTGGCTTTTCCCTTCTTACGCAGCAGACTGTGCACTCTCTCCAGGCTGAGATCGGAGGTGATTATAGGGCTCACCTCAGTCACTAGCCGTCTCGCCTAGTATCCAGTGACTTGAAAAAGCTTTGTTTCTTTTTTGTCTTTTTTTGCCTTTTTTTGTATTTTGGTTATTTCAGTTGAGATCGGGTGCGTTTGGGGTGGTATGGCTGTAGACATGTATTTTGGTTATTTCAGTAGGAGAACAAATTCACTTTCTGTTGTTACTCTAACTCATGTGGAAGCAGAAGTCTTAAAATTATAGTAGAAATTTTAGTTGAATGTAAGGAATGGTTTTGTTTCTTTTTTTTTACTATCACGATAAGAAAAAAGAATAGGAGACTCAGATGTATTTTGGGGCCCTCATACTTAGAGACTTTAATAAAGGGGACAAGTGGCATTAGTTATGGGTGGTTATTTATTAAAAGTTCTTTGAGGTATGTGACAGAAAATTAATTCAAACCTTCATCAAAAAGGGTAATTTATTGGCTTAATATTTTTCTGGGAAGTCCAAGGAGGTGGGCCAGACACATCTGTCACTCAAGGTGCAAACGAGCACTCCAAACCCACTTGGATCGAGGGTGCAGACAAAGAGCATGACCCTCTCCCCAGCGGAAGTGATCTAAACGGCCACTCGAGTCACGTGAACACTGAGACTCTGCCCGATTAATTGCTGTTTCCGGGGAAATTATTTAAATTACTCTCACTGCCCAGTGTGGATCCTGTTCTTCAGCTTCTCCACACACCGCTCCCACCCCACCCATCCCTGTGATCGACGGTTTTACTAGAACCAGATGCAGTGTTAGAGGGACACTGGAGACGAACGTGCCTGTGAAAGAAGCTGTATCAGGTGAGCTTGCAAGACTTCCACCTACTCTAAAAACCTATCGTTCTAAGGGGAAACCTGGTGTTGGAAGAATTTTTTAAAATATTCATTATATGACTTTAGACGATGCAATAAATCAATT
This sequence comes from Micronycteris hirsuta, assembly GCA_004026765.1. Classification (NCBI taxonomy): domain Eukaryota; kingdom Metazoa; phylum Chordata; class Mammalia; order Chiroptera; family Phyllostomidae; genus Micronycteris; species Micronycteris hirsuta. Next base: position 5,925 of record PVJI01022342.1, on the reverse strand, counting down.
CCCTTCTTAAACGATTTCTTAAGATTTTATTGTTTTTCTGATTTTTTTTAAAGTAATGCATGCTTATTACTGAAAATTTGAGAAAACTGAGAAGAGCTCACTACCCAAAGAAAATCCCTGATACCATTTCAGTGTATGACCAAATTGTTAGAGAACTTGATCGATTTGAATTTTTTAAAAAGGCCTACTTGAATAAAGACTGCTGCTAATTTTCTTGATGTTTCATATTTATAGACCAAGTTGAATACCAAATCCTGGCATTTATGCTCCCAGGAACTGTGAGCAGATTTTTCAATTAATTATGGCGTGTGTGCACTTTCGAAGGTCTCACTCCTCCAATGACTTACTAGTTGCTATTCTGCATTGTACTTTATGGAATAAAATGCCTATTATTAATGTCTAGTCACTGCTGCCGCATCCTGCATTACAAATACTCGACCACAATGCACATTTTGTCTCGGTGTATTTCTGAGGACTGGAGACACAAGCAGGACTGGCGAGGTCTGGGTTGCATGGAACTCCTAGTTAGCGTTGCGTTGGTTCTGCTCATCCCTTCCTGCAGTCCCTGTTTGCTTGCTCACCTGCTCAGCTGTCGATGGAATACCTGTCGTGTCCCAGGCCCTCGCAGGGTAGCAGGGGATAAAGCAGACACGGCTCCTTTCCTCTCACAGTACGAAGCTGCACGGGAGATGCGGGGAAAAGTCAGCAAGTCCATGAAATACAAACTGATAGTGCTACAGAGGATGCAATAGGAGTGTTGGGATGGACGAGATTTAGACCAGGTTCTTCCGTGCATCAAACCTCCCCTAGTTCGACCTTGTTCTACAAGAAAACAGCCCAAATCCTCAGCGTGGCCCTCAGGGCGATTCAGTGTATGGGCCCCGCCTGATGTTCCCGCTTCCGTTGCCCCCCACCTTCGGCCCGTGTAAATAGTCCCCACACCAAGGGACTCAGGTTTTGACTTGCTAGTGACAGAGAGTCTTTGGTCCTGAGCAAGGCAGGGGACAGTGTCGCACACGGTGTGTGCTCTGTCTGGGTGGTAGCGTTGCAGGAGGACCTGCCGGCGGGGGGGGGGGGTACAGGCACCCGTTGGGGAGCATCAGCAGGGCTGCAGCAGGGCGGCATGGCCAGAAGCGAAGGTGGAAGCGACAGATCTCCTAGCCACCGAAGTATCTAGGACTTGGGCACGGATTGGCTGTGGCGGCCAGGAGAAGGGGAGGAGGACAGGGAGCGACCGCCCCCCTCAACCCCCGTCCCCCGTCTTCGGGCCTCGATGAGGTTGGCGAGCTGCCAGCGGAGGCAGGAGAGGGGGCGGTAAAGTGGTATTAAGGTGGTAACACTACTATAATGAATATATACATTCCTCCAGGGAAAAATCAGAAATCATTTCTTTCTCTAGCTCATCAGAGTCTCACAAACGCATCCAGACTTCTCGCTAGAGGTGCTCGCACGTCAACGGCCGTGGCAAGAAGGATCGTTTCATAAGCCTGTAAGCTGGTCTCACATGGGGCGCCCAGGCTGAACCCGCTTGCAGATCGATGAGCTGATTTACCTTGCACAGTGTTTTAGTTTTTGTTTGTTGTTTTCCTGACCTGAGGATATGTACATTGATTAGAGAGAGAGAGAAACATCGATGTGAGAGAGGAGCATTGATCCGCTGCCTCCCGTACGTGCCCTGATTGAGGATTGAGCCTGCATCCTAGGTATGTGCCCTGACCAGGGATCAACCCTGCCACCCTTTGGTGTATGGGGTGATGGCCCAACCAACAGAGCCCCCGGCCAGAGCTATCTTGCACAGTGTTTAAAACTGGAAAGTTTCCCACAAAATGCCTGAAACGGAAATCCATTAAATTTGTCATGTGACACCAATTGCCTGGAACTGAGGGGTGACTCTCCTTGCAAAGGCGTCTGCATGCCCAGCTCACCACAGGCCCTGCCGCTCCCTGCTGTGCATCCGGACTTGGGCCAGGGACCGTCAGGGACTGCAGGGACAGACGTCTCAGTCGGAGAGATGGGCTAGGTCAGGTGTGGAGGATGCCGGGGTGCGGAGGGGAAGGGAGATTGATGTCACCAGGGAGAGGACATGGCCTGGACAGAGCCTTTGCATGGCCTGGGCGGGCCGGGAGATTCTGGACCCTGGCCTGCTCCCCACCCCTGGGGTGGGGGTCCCTCGGATTCCAGTCACCGTCCCATCCGTTAGCTGGTTTCCCGCTCCCACCTCTGCATCTGGAGAATGTATGTCACCAAACAGGGCGGCTGACCCTGTCTGGGCACAGACACGGGGCAGTGGGTGGGAGGAGCAGGGAGGATGTGGGGGAGGGGTGGCGAGCTCGGTGCAGAGGCAAGAACTAGGGTGGGACCTCAGACCAAGAGAGACTGTGCGGGGCAGGAAGCGGCATGTGGGGTCAGGGAGAAGGGGGTGTGGGTGACCCTGGCGGGGAAGCAGACAGAGGCTGTGGGCAGGCGTGAGGGGCGGGGCCGTGCCCACTGCCCGAACAATGAGGCAGAGGAAAAGCCGGGAGTCACCTGGGTCCTTGGACCTCTCCCAGGGCCTCAGGCAGTGTCTTGGCCTCAGCCCTGCCAGGAGGGACTCAGGCCCGGAACCGTCAGCCAGCCGAGTGCCCCCTCAGAGCCCGCCTGCAGCCCCCATGGCCCTCAGGGTGGCTGCGCAGCTGATTCTTTTCTATTTGTTCCCCGCCGTCCTCTGCATCTGCTCTGTATCTCCACCTCCATTGCCACAACCCCCACCCCATCTCCTTCTCAACACAAACTTCACTCCACCAAAATGAATGAGGGAATGAATGAAGATTCCTTGAAGGGCCTCCCTCAGTTTCCTGAGTAAATTCCTTCTTTCCTTCCATCTACTTTGAAGCTTAATCTAGATATTCTGTTGGCTTTGGGGTTCTGTGTATTTCATAATATTTTTTGCTTCTATCTTTCTCTTTTTAAATCGTGTTTTCTGCGATCCTAATTCTTTTGTGTATTTTTACCACTATTTCACTGACTATATTCTTGTTATTATGACCTAGTTGTGTGTATGTGTGTACAAAATGCTGTGGACTGGGACTGGTGACCGATAGCGTTGCTTGTTAGGGACTAGTTAACTGTTCCTGGTCAAGGGAAGGCATGTCCCTGGGTCCCTTCTTCCTCCCCTGAGAAGCAAGGTCATTACCCAGCGTGCTGGGCTCTCTCAGCCTCACTTCCCCCTAATCAGGGTGCCCCCAGGGCCCCAAGACCCCGGGCAGCACTCGCCCCTGCAGTGCCGAGGAGATAAATCAGGAGACTTCCGTTCGCTTTACAGAGCTTTTCTGGGTTATCAGTGGGATACATCTTTTATGCTCTGTATTTGTTTCCCAAGGCTGTTGTAACAAATCCCCCAAACTTAGTGGCTTCAAACAACAGAAACTGATCCTCCTGCAGCTCGGGAGACCAGAGTCTGAAATCAGTATCACTGGGCGTTGATGGGCCGGCGGCCCCTCTGGGGGAAAAGAGATTTGATTGACTGCCCTGTGTCCAGTGTCGTCCTAGGCGGTTGGAAGGGGTCCTGGGCCCAGGGCCACCGCAGCAACGCGTGGTGGGAGCAGAGAAGCCCGGGAAGCTCACCGGCTACGTTTCCTTCTGGCTTCTCCTTGAGGGCATTTCCTAGGCGGCCCCTGGAGTTGACATGAAGAGAGGACTCCGGGACAGAAGGAAGCTATTTATAGAAACAGTAAGGACCTGGTCTTCCTACATGTGACCACATTTTGGTAATTTCTCGTTCATTAGAGTCCACCCCCAACCCGTTTTTCACCTTCCAACTAATGGCACCCCAGATCTACAGCTGTCTTTTTTTTTTTCTGTGCATATCTGATTATTCCTTTCATCCTGTCCAACCCTTTCCTGAGGCCTGGACTTTGCTGGGCACTTCCTCACAGCTTCACAAAAGCCACTCAGGACGTCAGCTCTGATCCTCTCTGGGGGGCTTAGCAAGTCCCTTCATCCTTGGCACTAAAGCCATGGTCCCGGACCGGCAACATGGGCCTCGCCTGGAAGCTTTCTGGACACGCAGGACCTCAGGCTGAATCCCAGCCTGCGCATTCCCCAGCTCCAGGCACTACCTCTCTCCCGCCGGAGTTTGAAAGGCCTGTTCTAAGAGATGAGGTCTTCCACGAGCAGAGCTGCTCCCGGGTGCCTGTGCTCACGGCTGGACTCCAGCAGGCAAGCCCCTGAGGGGCCCAGGGAAGGGGGCCTGGCCCTGCAGCCCCATCCCCGGCCGTCCTTCTTCCCCAGGTTGACCTGGAGACCTCCAAGTTTAAGGTAAGGAACCGCGCCATTCTCTAAGAGGGCGGCAAGCCCCGGTGCTTCCTGGGCACCCCCCAGCTATGCCAATTTCCTGCTGTTGGCGGGACTTGGTTGCTATTGTTAGGGAAGAACGAGGAGGGGGACAGTGGCCCTGGAAATGCTCACTGCAATGACCAGGCCCTGTCTGCATTTGGGAGGATGGGGAACGGGCCACAATGGCTCTTTATTCAGTGGGTGGTACAGGAAGTATCAGTGGCAGGAAGCAGCCAGATGGGCCGGGGGCTGATTAAGAGACAAAATGCAAGGCATTGTGTGCGTGGCGCTTCGTCTGGCCCTGAGAGACCCATTGTGACAGCAGCCTCTGTCCCCTCGTGCCCGCCTGGCCCTGCCACTGTCCTCAGAATCACTGTGGGCCTCGCATGTGCCCAGTTCTCGTCTTCTCAAGAAAATGGGGGTGCAGCTACAGCAGACACTGGCAGGGCCTGGGTGGCCGATGGGGGGCGGGGAGATGAAGGGGCAAAGGACAGGTAGGACAGAAGGTGACAGTGAAGGTTAGTTGGGACACAGACCACGGCAGATCAGGGAAGAGGTGGTGTCTAGGGCTTTGAGAACAAGAGAGAAGGAAGAGGGCAGGCCAGGGCAGGAATGTGTCACCAGGGGCCACACATGAGACCGATGTCAGAAAGGCCCAGGGCAAACCCCTCACCCCACTTACGATACATGGCGGGGGGCATTTTGTGTACCCTGAGTCTCCTCATCTGCAGAGTGCAGATGCTGATGTTTGCCTCAGGAGGGGTTGTGACAATGACATTCAATGAAACCCAGCATAAGAAAGTACCTAGCACAGCACTTGGCACAAAGAACATGAATTCTAGTTCCGGAAGACATTGCTTTCTGTTGCCTGTCAATGAAACACCCCCCACCCCAGCTCTGAGAGTTTCACCCCAGAAGCAGGGTTCGAGGTGTGATTCCCGAAAGCAGTGAGGGGCAGGGGCAAGGACAGACTGGTGACAGAAGATGACTGCAATTACCCTAGCAGTGCTTAATTGTGGTCCAAGCCCAGGCACGATGTGTGGGGACAAAGGAAAGGCAGCAATTTTAACAGGATCTGATGTCACCCAATCTGCATTTTAGAATAATCGCTGTGAATGAATGGGCCTGTGTTTTCTCCCCTTGAGTTATTTTGTTGTTCCACTTGAGTTGTGTCATTGTCCAGACCCTGCGTCACTGAATTTTGCCATCACCTGGTAGTGCAGGGCACTTTCTGGCCCGTGGTTCCAGGGGGCGTCACGCGGGAGCAGCTCTGCCTGCGACCACGTTACCAGCCCCGTCTCGGGGGAAGGCAGGGTGAGCGGTCTTCCTCTCAGGCTCGTGATGGGACTCGCGTCCTCGGAACCCTCACCCTAAACGCCAACCCGCGTGAGCCACTCGTGTGACACCTTTCTAGTTCCACAGGAGACGTCGGTCTCAACTCCACGCGGAGCCACAGCTTCCTGCAAGCGGGCTTGATGCTGCAGGCTGGTGACAGGGCATGGAACTGGATTGTTCTAGAAGAGAAAGCACGGTGATGCAGGCGACCAGAGTGGAGGGCCGGAATATGAGGACAGACATGGGGAGAACTGAGCAGCTCTAAGGATCCCGGAT
>PVJI01022341.1:0-25439 GCA_004026765.1 Micronycteris hirsuta | reverse complement strand
ATCTTGTTTCCACACCCCCCCCTTGGTTTTGCCATGTGTCCTTTACAGTAGTTCCTGAAAACCCTTTCCCTCATTGTCCACCGCCCACCCCCCCACCGCTGGTTATTGTTAGATTGTTCTTAATTTCAGTGTCTCTGGTTATATTTTGTTTGCTTTTTTCTTTTGTTGATTATGTTCCAGTTAAAGGTGAGATCATATGGTATTTGTCCCTCACTGCCTGGCTTATATCACTTAGCATAATGCTCTCCAGTTCCATCCATGCTGTTGAAAAGGGTAGGAGCTCCTTCTTTCTCTCTGCTGTGTAGTATTCAATTGTGTAAATGTACCATAGTTTCTTGATCCACTCATTCGCTGATGGGCACTTAGGTTGCTCCCAGCACTTGGATATTGTGAATTGTGCTGCTATGAACATTGGTGTGCATAGGTTCTTTTCGATTGGTGTTTCATGGCTCTTAGGATATAATCCCAGCACTGGAATTGCCGGGTCAAAGGGCAGTTTTATTTAGTTTTCTGAGGAAATTCCATACTGTTTTCCACAGTGGCTGCACCAGTCTGCATTCCCACCAACAGTGTACTAGGGTTCCCTTTTCTCCACATCCTCTCCAACACTTGTTTGTTGATTTGCTTATGATGGCCATTCTGACCGGTGTGAAGTGGTCTCTCACTGGGGTTTTAATTTGCATCTCTCTGATGGCTAGTGTTGCTGAGCATCTTTTCATATGTCTCTGGGCCCTCTGTATGTCCTCCTTGGAGAAGTATCTGTTCAAGTCTTTTGCCCATTTTTTAATTGGGCTGCTTGTCTTCTTGGAGTGGAGTTGTGTCGGTTCTTCATATATCTTGGAGATCAAACCCTTGTCCAAGGTATCATTGGCGAATATGTTTTCCCATATAGTTGGTTCATCTTTTCTTTTTTCTTTAGCCATGCAGAAGCTTTTTAGTTTGAATAGGTCCCATTTGTTTATTCTTTCCTTTATGTCCATTGCTTTAGGGGCATATCAGTGAAGATGTTGTGCATGGAATGTCTGAGATTTTCCTGCCTGGTACTGGCATAAGAACAGGCACATAGACCAATGGAACAGAACAGAGAGCCCAGAAATAAACCCAAGTGTCTATGGTCAATTAATATTTGACAAAGGGAGAAGAAGCATAAAATGGAGTAAAAACAGCCTCTTCAACAAATGGTGTTGGGAGAGCTGGACAGCTACATGCAAAAAAATGAAACTCTGTCACCAACTTACACCATCCACAAAAATAAATTCTAGGTGAATAAAAGACTTAAATATAAGTCATGACACCATAAAAGTCCTAGAGGAAAACAACAGCAGGGAAATCTCAGACATTCTACATTTTATATTACATTTGTATTTTTATGTACCTGGGAATCATGGTGTACACTGTTCCATAGTTTAGAATTTTATTTAATAATAAACTCCAAGGGTTTGCAAAACTCTAAAATTACTCAAAAGCATTATATAGTGAAACTATTTGATTTTATTTAATGTTTCCACCTACTATTTAGCCAATCCCTGAGAAATAATTAATTTTTTCCAATTTTTAACTATTGTGAACAGAGTTTTAATGAATGTTCTCTTTAATTTCTATTTGTATGTATATCTGATTATTATTTCCTCATAGGCTAAATCCCCACAAGTTGAATTACTCCTTCAATATTTTTCACCTCTTAAAGGTTTTTTATATACATTGCTAAAATGTTCCCTATGATTGATCTTGATAATGGAGTTTTTAATTCCTCTGCTTCATGATTGTTTCCTGTCTGCCTGGACTGATCCAGAAGTTAAGCAATTAGTGACCTCTCTGATAAGCTCACTCTCTCCTCCCCACCACTGCCCATCCTGAATGCCCATCTGGCCCGGACACCCCTCCAGCCTGGCCTTGGTCCTTCAATGGACTGTCTGGGATGCTGGTAGCTTGGTGCCATTTTTTCCCTCATACCCACTGATCCCTCAGTCATTGTATTTTATGCAAGTTCAGTTCCACTTGATGCTGCCATTCACATTTCCATTGATGTAATGGAGATTCCCTGCTTTGTTTTCATTCTAACTGAATAACATTTTTAGGAGAGAGAGGAGGGACACAGGTCAACTTATCTCACACCATAAGCCTGAAGCCCTGTTCATTCTGCAGGCCCTGGAAAGAACGCTATGTGTCTCCTCCCAGCTTCCCAACTGCAAGCTTTCTTGGTGGTCTCTGTCCAGGCTTTGACCCTCACCTCCTCCCAAAGGCATGCAGGACCCTGTACTATTCTTGCATTGCCTCACCTGGGAAGGACCCACTGGGCCTTCCACGCAGCACGGGGGCCTCTGCGTCCATGGGCTGCAGGGAAACTGGTGTCACTAGATAAGAATCAGAGTTGAGAGCAAGGATTTCTAAGGATAGCCAGTTCTTAGGCTATCCTAGAGCAAACAGCCACATCCACGATGGCTTCAGATCACAGGGAAGTGAACCGGTAGGAGTCCATCCTAGTGAGTGAGGCTGGCTCCTCTGCTGTCAAGTTCCAGGTCAACAGCTCTGAAGTCTGTGGGGGCATGGCTGGCTCAGACCACTTCTTAGTATTCCTGAAGGCAAATCTTCACATCTTAAAATAGAAACTTTAAAAAAAGTGGGGTTTTTTTTCAATTTTCTTTCTTTCTTTTTTTCAAAGTATATTTTATTGTTTATACTATTACAGTTGTCCCAATTTCTTTCTCCCATTTATCTCCCCTCCACCCTGCGCACTCCCCACCCCCCAGCCCCACCCCACACCCTCCAGCATTTCCCCCACCTCTTAGTTCATGCCCATGGGTTGTACATGTAAGTTCTTTGGCTTCTCTATTTCCTATACTCATCTTAACCTCTCTCCATCTATTTTATATCCTACCAATTATGCTTCTTATTCCCTGTACCTTCCCCCCACATTCTCTCCCTCCCTCCCACCCCGCATTGATCTTCATTTCTGTGATTCAGTTCCTGTTTTAGTTTTTTGCTTAGTTTTAGTTTTTGCTTTTTAGGTTCAGTTGTTGATAGTTATGATTTTGTTGTCATTGAATTGTTCATAGATTTTTATCTTATTTAATTTTATTTCTGAAAGTTAATTATTATTTTTGTCTCTTTTAGATGTTTCTTTGCACCTTTATTGTTGCATCCAAGCCCTGGAAATTTGAACTCACTATGCTGAAGAAACAATGCAAAGCTATCTAATTACCTTCTAGTACATTCTGCCACTCTCACTCTCATTTTGAAGAAGCAAAGACACTTGCAAAACATTTAAATAACACAACTGACCCATTGACTTCGTTTTTGTGGGCTCCTTGCTGTTTTGTAGCCCTTTTTCTTTCTTGTGTATTCTTCATGGGCTCATGCTGAGAATGTGATGCATTTTTACAGCACTGGAAAGCCTCTTCTAGTTGGCTAATTCATTTCCTGGCAGGGACAATCTTCTACCAAGAATGGAAGAGAGCGTGAACTTGTTTCCATATTACGCCAAACTGAGCACAAGTTCCTTTTCACTGTCAGCTTTCTGAAGAACTAAATGGGGGACCTCAGTTGCTTCAGGCTGGTTGGTAGTTTCTGCAAGGTTCTGAGGGTCTGGTTGCCTTGAGAGTGTCCGTCCCTGGATTTCCTCAGAAATCTTCCTGCCTAGGACTTCTGGGAAGACATAGCCTAATGGCGATGATGTTGCACAGAGACTAGGCTGCATTTGTGTGTGCATGTGTGTGAGCATGCACACAGTAGGATGCATTATCTAATAATCCTGCTTTTGGTAGCTCAAGCAATGTATTTATGCCTCTCATGGTGTCTGTGGGCCAGGTACCTGGGGGTGGCTTGCCTGAGTGGTTCCAGGTGTCACCTCTCATGAGGTTACACTCAGACATTGACCACACTGCCCTCACCTGAAGGTTAATTTTCTTGGGAAAAAAAAAAAAAAACAATTCCCAGGTGGCTTACATGCAAGGCTGCAGTTTGGTATTGGCTGCTGAAAGGGAGGGCTCTGTTCTCCTCCACATGGAACTCTCCCAGGGGCTGCTGTTTGCATGGTATGATGCCTGGCTTCCTCCAGACAGAGTGACCTGAGAGACCAAGATGGAAGCCATGATGCCCTTTGAGACCTTACTTCAGATGTCACACACCATCCCCTTTTCCTGCTGTTATTGGCCACCCGGATTAACCCAGGGTCGGTGTGGGAGGGGACTCTACAAGGGCACGAAGACCAGGAGATATGAAACGGTGGAGGCCATCTTGGAGCCTGCCTACCATAATGAGTGTGAGTGTGAGTGAGTGAGTGAGTGAGTGTGTGTGTGTGTGTGTGTGTGTGTGTATAGGGATGGGCAGAGATGAGGATGGATGATGATGGAGGTTAACGTGACCAGAAAAAGGCCCTTTCTGAAACTTGGATGTGGAAACTATAGCACTGCTATGCAGGTCAAGGTCATCAGAGGAATGTCAACAATAATGCAGAAGTAAGTTCTAACTTAGATGCATGAGAGATGGCGAAGCTCTCTAGAGGCCACCTGGATGACAGGTAAACACTCCCCAAGAATTCTTTTCTGCAGGACCAACGACAAGCACCTAAGCCTCTCTGCCTAAGGGTTTCCTCTCCACCTGTGAGGGGCAGGCTAGTGTGCTGGGAAGGTAATGCCCCTATGAGGAGGAACACTCAGCCAGTGGCTGAAGTTGGACGATAAATACCTTCGTCTTCTGATGCCCCAGCAGATAACACCAAGGTTTGTTCTACCCAGTCTTTGAGAGGCACCCAGCAAGGTGGAGCCCTAGTTGCCCACATTTGATTCTGCTCACTGTTACCTGCTGCTTCCCCGTCTGTTTCCCCACTGCCCTTCTGGCGTCTTCTGGGATCACCTCCAAATAGACCACTTGCAACTGAATTTTTGTCTCAATGTCAGTTTCTGGAGGAAACAGCCTCATAGTGAAGTGAGCCCAGGTCCACTGTGAGGGGTGGCCTGGGGCCACCCTAGGGGCTTGCCTGGGTGAGATCAGACAGGGGGACATACTTCATCTGCATTTCCCTTGCCTCAGCCACTGGGGAAGGCATGCCCTGTCCTGCCTCCTCCTCTGTGTGCTCACAGACTTCTGGGTACACAGGGGGAGGAGTTCTTGCCATATTGCTTCTCCCCATCTCAAGACAGGGATCTCTATGCTGCTACCTGCAGCACCTGCATCCGGCTTTCTCCATCCAACTCTGCTCTCGAGCCCCAAGCGCCACGGGTGCGCAGCCTGAATTGCCAGAGCACTTGCTCCCTGGGTTTGTAGCCAGAGCTGGCCGGCCTCACCTGGTCTTATGAGCAACCCCTCCAAACAGCTTTGTCCTCTGAGCCCTGAGAGTGTGGTTGCACACCTGGAGGGACCTGCATCATTCACACATCCTGGGATGGTCATTGCAATAACAACTATTGCAAGCATCTGGGGCGCGAGACTTCACTGTCTACATCCAAGGTCAGCAGTGCACTCTGCGTAGGTGTTTAACTTTTCAAAACCTTCTGAGCCCTTCTGACACATTGAGTCAGGATGAAGAATCAAGATTGAGACAGCTCAATTGACTACTTTTTTTTTTTAATTTGCTCACAGTTGGTGATGTTTTCTGTGAGATGGAGGGAACTAGAGCATGTGGGTGTTTGGGCTGCGAGACAACTCAGTACTGGCTCATTCTCCCAAGGTTTGAAAGCTCATTAAAGCCCATGACCTCAGCCTCCCAAGGGACCAGCAGCCCATAAAAAGTTGGGTCTCCAGCCCTTCTCCTCGGATAAAGTGCTTCTTAGATGACACATCGATGACAGAAGCATTGGCTTTGCCATCATGTCCTTTTACCCTCTTGGGTCATGAGAAAGTTTTTGTGGGGGGCATGGGAGAAAAAGAGTCAAAAATGCATCTTCCAAGCAGGATGTGTTCCTTTTCCAGACTGGGTGAGCGTGGGGTGGGGAGTTCAGGGAGAAACCAAAGTTCTAATCCCATGGGCCGCACCAGGACACGAGGTGGGCAGTGTGAGCATCAGGAACGAACCTGAAAATTTGGAATGTGTGAAATTGAGCTGAGGAGCATGCAGGGCAAGGACCACTGACAGCAAGGTTCATCTCTGTGCAGATCATCTGACAGCACTACCCTTTGCCTCCAGGCCCCTCCCCTTCCTTTGTCCCCATGGGAGAGGCTGGGCATCTGCAAAGGCCTCCTGAAATTCTCAACCTCAGTGTTACTTTGTGTTCAGTTCTGTATTTATTGAGCCCCAGGGCTGTGCCTTGACCCTGACACCCTGGAGAAGTTGAGAAAAATGTCCAAATGTCTCCTCACAAATGGGGAAGTGGCCATGGAGCAGAACAGGAGATATGAATGCTGAGCATTTGATTACCAACGCAAGCAGTTATTTTCTTCTGCTGCCCCGCTTGACTCTCAGCTGCAGGCCTGGGAATCCATTCCTGGGAAAGTTTGCTCGCAAGTCTTGGCTTTCAGGTGGTTCCAGCAAAAGGAGGGGATACCCTACTGAATTCTGGTGTCAGGGGTTCACGTTCTGACCAGATCTATCCTCACAGGATGCCCAGGGTTCTGAGTGGTATCGCTGTATAGGGCCAATCGCCAGTCCTTCGGGAGCCTCGGGGCAGTTTCCAGCCTCCCTGTGTGGGAAGCTTGGGAAGCAAAGCCCATTCCCATGGGACTTGTGGGCACAAGGCCTTGGAACCACACCAATGCCCAGGATCTCGGGAAACCCATGCTGGAGGAGGCATGATCCCTGACTCTTTCACGGGAGTTGTACCATCTCCAACAGCATTTTGTTCATATTACTGCTTTCAGGCATTGTCTATTCCTACTGAGAATAGGAGCTACTTCCCAGGCTGTGGGGCGCCAGCCCTCCCCACTGGCTCTCCTCCTCATTCACTTTCCCTCAGCAGTAAGCTAACATGAACATCCCTGATAAATTCCAGGCCCTTTCTATCAAGTGTTGGGGGCTGTCATCATTTTCATACTCAATGCTTTCAGTGTTGCATATTTCACTTGTCCTGTCACATGTCCATATGAGTACTCATTCCTATGTCAACAAAACACTTTTATCCCCTTTTTAAGATTGGTTATTTCTAGGAAATAGATTTAAAAGCAATCAACAAATTGGCTGGTTTTGGTAAATATGTCATTCTAAAACACCACCATAGGATACTAGGTTGTGACAAAAAGGATGAAGGGGACAGGCATCGTCCTGTTCACCACCTCATTATTGGGACAGAAACATGTACTAACCCTGGGTAGTAATTTAAACTTTGGTCTCGAGTGTTTGTCCCCATACTAAGGTGAGATGTTTGTGTGCTGTGGGGATGGCAGCTGTAGGATTGTGCGCTGCTCAGGTAGTACCCAGATTTAGAAGGCTCACAGTGCAATCAAGGCTGGCCTCTGACTGGCAAGGATGGGAGCATCAGGCCATGGGTCTCTGTATTTCTTGCTCTCTCCCCACTAGTCTTACTGTCCATTATACTATAAAATTGTTGATTAAAATGTTCATTTTTAATCTTTCATTTCCCTTAGTACGTGAAGAATTTGGCTGTTGCTGTGCTGAAAACAAGAAAAGAACAAACTGATATGTCAGTTCTTCTTCTGAATAAAGGAGATCCTCTCTCTGGTTGGAATAAGAATGGGATAATGAGAGTCCAGCTGTCCCCAGATCTTATCTCAGCATGCTGGGGAATGCTGAGGCATAGGATGTGCAAGAACATCAGGCCACTTAGACGAAAACAGCTTCTTCGGAGCCCACGGCTCTGAAGAAGCCGTTTTCAAAGCTCATGGGACAGGGTAGTGTTGGATCTCAGTTCCAGCCATGTCTGCATGCAATTAAGTCCAAACCTCTTTATTTTAATCAGTTCAAGTTTTGAGCATATATTTAAATTATTTTTATTTATATATGCACACACACACAAACTTTGGGATAATTCATTACACAAAATAAGTAACTTGGATAGATACCTATATCAATGTATCTAGATTATATAATTTAAAAATAATATTCTATTTCTGGCTTAAAATTACTTTTCAATGTGTGGGTTGGAAATTCAGGTGTGCTTTGTTGGGGTCTTTTATGAAGCTGCCGTCAAGATGTTAGCTGGGGCTGCAGTCACCTAACGGCTTGACTGGGCTGGAAGATCCACTTCTAAGAGGCACACTCCCATGGATTTTGGTTGGAGGGCTCATTTCTTTTCCAGTTATTTTTAGAACACATGGAGGCCTCCCTATAGATCTGCTCCACAAGGCAGCTGGCTAAACCCAAAGCAAGTGATCCCAAACAGTGAGTAGGGGCCAAAGGAAAGCAGAAAGTCCCAGGGCCTTTTGTGAGCCATTCTCTGAAGTTATACAGTGTCACTTACACTTTATTTATTATTTAGAGGCCAGTTACTGAGCCTGGCCAACACAAATGGGAAAGACAAAAAAAAAAAAGAAAAAAAAAGAAAAAAAAATCTAGGCTCCACCTCCTGAAAGGAAGAGTATCAAAGACTTTGTGGACTGATCACTAAGCCAGTCCGTATACTATAAAAAATATATATATTAAGGTAATAAAATAAATATTTTACAATGTTTTAGATGTCCATTAAAGTCTATTAGTGAAGAATTCAGCATGAGAACTAAGAAGAGAAAAAGGAATAACATGGAAAAAAGGAAAAAGCTGAAGAGACAGCAAAGGGGTTGAGATTGGAAGAAGTAAAGGAAGAGGAGAGATGAGAAGATACGCAGAAAGCAAAAGAGATAAAAGATGAAAGAAGCAGAGCAAAGCTCCATGAGACCTTGGAGGTCACATGACTCCTGTCTTCTGCTAGAACTTTGTCTTCCCTAAAATCAGGTGCTCCCAAGAGGCTGCATTCCCTGAGTTGGGACTGCGAGCTGTCTAGCAGGTCTCAGTCCTATGGGCTGGTTAGTGCTCCTGCCTAAAGTCCAGATTGAGCGTCTCGATAGCATAATTTAAATATGGCCCAGGAGCTAGGTTGTAAGTTGGGAAAAATAAGTGGGCAATGTCGATGCCTACCCCTCTCTTTGCATTGAGTAATATGCACTTAGTATGTTGCAGAACATTATGTATGAGGTTTGAGCTCTGAGTCAGAGAAGAGGTCTACGTGAAAAACTAGGGGCTCAGTGAGTGTGGTTGAGCCACACTCCACTAAGAATCTTGGTTGGCAAGTCCTTGGGAAACAGAAAGGCAGCTCTGATGGGAATCCTGCACTGCAGTCTTCACTCGGCTCTCTCAGCTTCTGGCCTTGAGCAGACCAGAAGTGCTTACAGGCCCAAGTGGTCTCAGTGACCCTGGGTGGGCCAGGAGCCTCCTTTGTAGGCCATGGTCCCCGTTGATCTTTCACTCCTTATTCTGTGGGGTCCTGAAAGTGGTTTGGCTTCTTATTGTGTCCTTGGTGATTTCCATGACTTCTTCCTGGTTTCCAGGGTCAGATGCCCAGTCCACCCAGCCAGCTGGTCCCCTGACTATGTCTTAACCTGGCCTAGGAACTTTGTGGAAATGAGGGTGGGGGGTGTCTTCCCTGAGAGCCAGAACTTTCTCCATTTAATCCAGGGTTGTGTTGTGTAAAATGACTGTCCCGAAGACCCATTCCAGGTGTGAGGACCCGGTCCCATGTCCTCCTAGGGGTAAAGATTGTGGCTACTGGTGGCACATGCTGACTTAGATCAAGGCCTGTGCACCCAGCCTGCTCCTTGGAGCTTTCAGGAGGGAAGTTCAAAAACACAGCATGAGGGCGGGTGATGACTTGAGAAGCTTACCTCTGGGAGCTCGAAGATGGCCCCAAAGCCAGGCCCAGCCCAGAAGCTCCCAGGGCTCTGACATCACAGTACAACAATGGACCATGGCTCTGTGCTTCCCTGAGCACTCCTCGTCTCACCTGGGAAAATAAAAGGGACTTGTTTTACATTTCCTTGTGTATTTCCAAACTGTCCTGAAGAATTTCTCTTCCTTTTTTCCTCTGGTGGCACATGTGAGGTTTACCTGATGAATAACGCCAGTGATGACCTACCAAGCAAAACCAGGCAGCACCTTCCATCCTGTCATTATATCCTGCCTCCCAAGTCTGTTAGTAATGACAATTTGGAGCATTCATAAAAGATGTTACAAATGCTTCCAAACTTCCTTTCTCTGGCCACATTCTTCAAAAGTATTTGTTTACGATTTTCATTGGGATAATTTTCCCATCACAAGAGCAACAGTTCCATCACCTTTCTTGCTTTCCTTTTCTTTAAGTCAATTGTAAAGTTTAAATAATACCAGAGATGTACAAATACGATCAACCTCACCCTATCTCACTTAACCATACAACACTTAAATTTGCTTATCTGATTCTGTTCGGGTTATTTTATTCTATTGATCTAGTTAAGAAAATGTCTCGACATATAACCATAAAATCCCCTGTAAACGTTCTTTTAAAGAAATAATTCAGCTACTTTTTGAGCTTTCCTTAGAGAATTTTAGAACACGTTTGTCTAATTTTATGAAAAATTACTCTCTCTGCTGTCTCCCCAAAGCTTCTGTCCCCGGTCTCTCCTCAGGCATCTCCAGCTCAGTCTGCTTCCACTCTTGATGGAACCACAGATAAGTGACAGCAAATGAAATGTTGTACATTGGCCTTTTAAGCAGTTCTTTGCATCTCCGGCTGTCCATCTCTGGCAGAGAGCAACCGTGTCACTTTCCACTGTCGTTTGTTATCTGTGTGCTTTTTAGGCTTTGGTGTTCTAGGCCGGGATCCCATCTTAAGGTTTAGACCCATTCTTATCAGGAGGATCCAACCTGCTGCTTAATTATCCCTCTGGCACGGCTGTCTGTGGGCACCCAGCCAGCCCTCTGAGGTCTCCACCACACTCCTTACCAGACAGGTTGTGCCAAAGCTGATTCTCCTGTCTGTCTGAGATTATAAGGTTTCTCTCTCACTACTGTTCAGTTGTTTGTTCTGGGTAATTTCTTCCACAATTTCGCTGTAATTCCAGATTGGTCCTGGGAGGAAGTTAGTGGCATCCACACACTCCTCCGCCATCTTACTGACCTCTGCACCCAATGTTCCGAGCACCACAATTTACAATAGTCAAGTGCTGGAAGCACCCTAAGTGCCCATCAGTAAATGAGTGGTTCAAAAAACTATGGTACATTTATACAATGGAAGACTACACATGAGAAAGAAAGAAGGGTCTTCTACCCTTCACATCAGCATGGATGGATCTGGAAAGCATTATGCTAAGTAAAATAAGCCAGGTAGTGAAAGACATGTGATCTCACCTTTAAGTGGAACCTAATCAACGAATCAAATAAGCACGCAAAATATAATGAGAGACATCGAAATAAAGAACAAACTGACAGTAACCAGAAGGGAGGGAGGAGGGGATAACACGGGGGAAAGGAGGAAGTGTCATCAAGGAACATGTATAAAGGACCCATGGACAAAGCCAAAGGGGGGTAGGATTGAGGGTGTAAGGTGGGGATAGGTAAGGTCGGGGGAGCAGTTGTGGGAAAACAGGAACAACTGCACTTGAACAACAATGAAAAAAAACAAAATAAAAAAAGAAATGAACAAATTATAAAAATATTAATATAATAAAGGAAAAATCATTTTTATCTTAATAGATGTACTAAAAACATTGATAAAATACACTTACTCTACAAGAAAGAAAATAACTTATTCACTTGTAAGAATAGAAAGAGCTTAATCTGGAAGAGAACTGCCTTTGAAGTTAAGAATAAAATGGTGATTTCTGCTCATAGAGCTAATGTTCAACACGGTAAAAAAACAAGCAAGCAAAATATAACCAGAGACAATGAAATAAAGAACAAACTGACAGCATCCTGAAGGAAGTTGGGAGAGGGATAATGGGGGGGAGGATGGGGGAAGGGCCATCAAGGAACATGTATAAAGGACACATGGACAAATCCAAAGGAGATAGGTTTGAAGGTGGGAGGTGGTGATGGGTGGGGGTAGGGAGGTGGGGGGGTTAAAATGGAGACAGCTAGGCTCTCTCTGTCATTCTCCAATTGTTTATCCTGGTTTATCTGCATGTGAATGCAAAACTTCCCCATCCACCCTGTCACCTCACCTGGTATGCCAGTCTCTGCCTTGCCTGCCCCTGTTCTCCAGCTGCTGCATTGCTGTGAAAGATAGTTTTCAAGATAGCGAGATAAGTGAGAGCAGAATCCACATCCCTCTGCTCACTGGTGAAACACAGAGCCAATATTCTAAGGAACAGAGTGAACAGCAAACAGTATTCCAGCATATATGAAGATTGGAAACCAAAATTTTACACGACATTGAATGATCGGACAGTGACACATTAAAACCTGGAGCTGTGAAAAGACCAGAGTAAGACCCAAACAAAGGTCATCCTAAAAAGCAGAGACAGTGAGATAAATTTCACTTTGCTACTCCAGAGAACTTGCAAGGTGGGAGCAGTGAACACCAGTACACTTGCTGAAAGAGGAAATCCACCAACAAAGGATGCACAAACAGAAAACAATGGAAGAGGTGAAGGAGGAAGTGGAACCCACACTAACCTCAATCCAGCACCGACCTGGAAATAAAACCTATTGGTGGACAAGTTACCAACAAAACCTTGTTCACACAGAAGAATCAGCTTCAACACAACCTGTCCACACCTGCACAGCAAAATACAAGGCATGGTAGATGGAATGACCCTCACTTAACCAGCTGGAGAAAAGGACCCACCAAAGAAAGACTCAAGAGCAGTCAAAACCCAAAGACATACAGAGAGCCAACATAAACGACAGTCCAAAACTAGCAAACTCAGGAGATTAAGGAGACTTCACCACTGAATTTCACAGGTATTCTATCATAGAAGCTCATACCATAAACCCAGGGAGTCAGAACAGATTCATTCATTTCTCCCTCTTCTATATTCTGGAAGAGATTATATATAATTGGTGTCAATTCTTTTCTGAATTTTTGGTAAAATTCTTCAGTACACCATCTGAGCCCGGAGATTTCTTTTTTGAAGTACAGTATAGATGCAATTCCATAATAGTTATATATGGTCATGCAAATTATCTATTTCATATTGGTTTAGTTGTAACAGTTCTGGTGTTTTTTTTAGGAATTGGTTCATATCATCTAACTTGTCATATTTGTGTTAATAAAGGTGTTTATAGTACAGTTGACCCTTGAACAACAGGAGTTTGAACCGCATGGGTCCAGTGATACACGGAATTTTTCACTCACCAATTTGAAAAAACTCACAAACCATAGCCTTTGACAGTATCGATAAGAATTGTACACACACACACACACACATGCACACACACAGGTAACATACACAATATGTTGATCAGTTGTATGTTATTGGTAAGGCTTCCAGTGAACAGGAGGTTGTTAGTAGTTAAGTTTTGGGGAAGTCAAAAGTTATAAGCAGATTTTTGACTGTGCAAAGGGTCATTCCCCAACCCCCATGTTGTTCAAGGGTCAACTGAATTTCCTTATTATCCTTTTCATGATTGTGTCTGTAGTGATATCCTCTGTTTCACTCCTGATATTAGTAATTTGTGTCTTCTCATTTTCTCTTTGTCAGTCTTGTTAGAGTTTTGTCAATTTTATTGATCTTTTCAAAGAAACAACTCATAATTTTATTGATTTTTGTTTTTCTATTTTCAATGCCATTGATTTTTCTCTTACCTTCATTATTTCCCCTCTTTTGCTTATGGTGGGTTTGTTTTGCTCTTCTTTTTCTAGGTTCTTGAGGTGAGAGTTTTGAGTATTGATTTGTACCTTTTCTCCTTTTCTCATGTGTGCATTTAGTGCTATGGTTTTTCTCTCTCAGCACTGTTTTAGCTGTGTCCCACTAGCCAAAGCAGACATTGAGATGCAAGGGCAGCAGTAGCTAGGGATGTTGCCAAGCCCATCAAGACTCATCTGAGACAAGCCCTGGGATCAAGACACCTTGGCTCTTGTCCTAGATTGAGAAAGTTGCATGACCTCACTGGCATTCAGCTGTCTCTATGGAGTAGATAGTCTTTTATGACTTGTAATTTTAGCTAGAATAGTCTGACTTGGTGATTGTTTTTGTAGCAATGCCCTTAAGTCTTGCACCAGGGTTGGCAAAATTGGGAAATATCCTGCAGAAATTACCCTTATTTCATCACAACTCTTTCTTTGTAAAGAGGAAGAGTTGGGGTTTGAGCCCCAGAACTTTTCACCAATTCTCTGAGCTGTGGCCTGGCTCAGGGCCTTCCTCTGTGGGTGAAGTTTGCTGTAACACTCAGCAAGTTGAAGCTAGCTTTGCCACAGGTAAAGTTTCCCGTGTTGGCAATGGGCATGGTCCCATTGTCCTGTTCTTTTCCCACCAGCAAGATGAGGCTGAGTGAGTGGTCGCCCAAGAGGCTTCCAATGAGCTTTCTTGTGCACTGAGGGGCCAGGTGTAGGCCCTGAGTTCTTGGCAGGGGGAGGCAGGCAAGTTTCTGGAAGCAGAGAGAGCTGATCACCTGCACATGTGCACATATTGGGGTGTGCCCTCTGTGTTGGAACACTTCAGAGGCCTATCTGTAGTGTCTAAGGTGGGGGGCTTGTTGGGGCAAGGGACAAGGTCATTAACCTCTTACAACCCGAGAGTGGCCCACAGATTCACATTCTTACTTACGTGGATGGGAGAGTGCATACTGCAGTTGTGGCCCTGTGTCTAGATGAAAGCAGGAAAGCTGCCAAACTCAAACCCTCCAAATATTCAGTCCAAGAGCTTTCTGCTCTTTGAGCAAGAGCATTGCAGTCTCTTTTGTCCTTGACCTACTTTGAACTTGCAACAATCAAACACTGTGACAGCTCAGAAATAAAAGTGACCTTACAACTAACAGTTTTTAAATCCTTGGCTGGGAAGGATTTTAAGTCATGCCTGGGAAGGAACACTATTAACTGGGACTAGTCACCAGGAAGCCAGGCATTGTCTGCCTGATTATCAAACATTGTGGGGAGAAGGCCTTCCTCCACCCACCCTTCACCTCCCACCCCTGAGCTTGGTCCCACATCCAAGGATGGCAACCCAGATCATATAGCTCCTCTGTTCATTTCCCATGGCCCCGTGCCCCTCTGTCCTCTGTTTCCTGTGGCTCCCTGGGACTCTCATCCTTCCATGGCTCAGGCTGGGTCCCCAGGGATGTGGCTGAGGAGTCAGGAGGCTGCCAGCCACTGGGCAGTGGCCCTGACTGAGAGCAGGGGCAATGGTATGTATGACAAGTCTCTGCCAAGGATCCTGGAACCTGGGTGGAAATGCTTCCTGAGTGACTGGGTCATGGTGTGGAGCAGAGGAGGGCCTATTGGGGAGGGAATAAAATGGCTCTGGGCAAGGGTGGGAACATAAAAAGCACCATTCGGTCCCCACTATCAGCAGCATCATCAGGTGTGCAGAGGTGCCTGCCTGTCCAGGCACTGAAAGTTGCCCCTCCTTCCTGACAATCCTCACTGATAGGTCCATAGGAGAGAATCAGTTCCTGAAGAGACTTTCATTGGCCCTGGATAAAGTGAGTAGCAGCGAGCTGACCTGGCCCCAGCATATCCAAAAGAAGGCTGATGAAGAGGGGCAAAAATGGTCTTTTGTCACTTCCCTTTGGTCTACAGAAAAAAACAACCAATCTTGAAAGTAATGAACATGCACTAAGTAACAACAGAAATGGTTTCTGTTATGTTCAAGGACACCTTATGGCACTTTGATTATATGAGGGGAAGGTTTTTGCTTTGTGACCATAAGTATGCAGTTGTCACTGGCTGAGATAGAAGATGCTAGGGAGGGAGACCAGGAGCCATTCTGAACATGCCACGTCCAGTTGTCTGTCTCAGTCCAGGTCTTACCAGAAAACTGGGGACACATTCCACAGAAGATTTGAGAAGAGTTCACGGCAGTGTCATTTACCAAGGAAAACGAACATGGAGGACAAAGGACCCACAACCAGCTAATATTCCCACCCCTCATGCTGTCTCAGCCATCTTGCTGGATGCAGTCCTGGGCTTCTTGCTCTCTCCTTTCCCTCTTCCCCCGTTGCTTTCACCATCTCATGGAGCAGAGCCAAAGCTTCATCCGTAGTTACTTCAGAAACAAAATGGCTTCATTATTTTATTCACCTCACCTAGTCCCTTAATTTTTATTTTCTACTGGATCTGTCAACTTCTGACAGAGATTTTTCAGTCTTTGCACTCTATTTGTGATATTGTCATTACCATAGCATTTGGATTATATGCCATTTTATTTGCATTTTTTTTTGTATCTTAGAATCGGCTTTCCAGAAGAGAATTATTCAGCCCCATCTAATGCCCTTTGCCTAAATTTTATTATGCTCAAAATTAATATTTCTTTCCTGATTTCTTTAATTAGAAGATTTTTTGGTACATCTTTATCCATCAACAAATTCTCAACATGTCAGTATTAATTTGTAGTATATGTGTCTCTTACAAACATTCTATGGGTTTGATAATCTTAAAAAATCCAAATGTCTCCATTTACTCAGTTTATAAAATCGAACTACATTTCACTTTATTAATTTTTTGCTCCTATTTATCATGCTTTATATCCTGGTTTGGGCTTGGGTGAATTGCCATTCCTTTGGATATCACTCTTATGGCTTTGTAAGTGCTACCAATTTTTCTATTCTACTAACAATTTCTCCTAAAGTTTATAAACTGTGTATTTACTTTGATCTTTTTAGACCCTTTGATATCTGCCATGGGAAGATTTTTTTTTTTAAATTTTCCTTTCTTCATGATTTTTACTTTTTTTCCTCAATGTTATTTTTTTTCAGATAACAATGCGTTCATTTTTTTTAAGATTTTATTTTTATTTATTTTTAGAGAGAGGGGAAGGGAGGGAGACAGAGAGGGAGAGAAACAGCAATGTATGGTTGCCTCTTACATGGCCCTCACAGGGACCTGGCCTGCAACCTAGGCATGTGCCCTGACTGGGAATCGAACTGGGACCCTAATGTGTTCATTTTTATTAGGAGCCAAAATATGGTTTGGTAAATTATGTTATAAAAAAAGTGTAATAATATTTCATAGTTTACTAGTGCATTCTTCCATCACCTATTCTGTAATTTCATTTTTAAAAATGAAAATATATTAAAGTGCAAAAAATAGCAACAACATGTATAAATGCTATTTTCTATATATTTACTCTGGGGTTATCTCCACCGTTGATTGATTTCCTTGATTCTTTCTGCAGCAAGTGTTTGCTTTCTGGGAGTTTATGCAGATACACAAATATTATTGATTTTACTCAAAACAAAAATCATGGCTCAATCAGACATGTCTTTTACAGGGTCCCAGAGGTTTTGCCACCTTACCTCTGGTACAGGGCCTGGTCTCTATGTCCTAAGCATCATATCTGGACTTTTATCAGCTTCGCCTGGGTGGTCCAGCTCCAGCCATAGGGCAGGTGACAAAATACCTAGGAACATGTTTAGCAAGGAACAAAATTGGCTTGTCCCAACTGATAGGAGATAGAGTAAGGACCCCACTTGCTCCCTCTGAATATTTGTGTTTTGGGGATAAGATTTGTGTGATTTAAAGCAATGAACTCTTATGAGTTTGGTAACAGAACACAAGAAAATTTTATTACTATGAGGGCATGGTTCTCATTTTTTGCCCTCAGGCATTATAAGTTCCCATCTGGAGTTCCCATCTGGTAACAGGTGTCAGTCATCAGTTTGGAGCTCACTCTCCCTTGAGCAAGAATCAAAGATGGCATTTTTGTGCTACTTTTTCTGGAATCCCAACTGACTCTAAGGCATTCTGGTACCTTATATGGTCCTAAAACAGGGGCAATGCTTGTATTTGTCAAAGACAATCCTTGCCAGCTGATATTTTTGTGTTTATCGCTCATACTATTGATCCCTCTCTGCTGCATGCAGTGATAGGTCTATAAGGAGGCCCATCCCAGAGTCTCCTCAAGTGAAGCTGGTGTGAGATGGGCACAGTGAGGGTGCACAGGGGTCCTAAATCTCACAGGACACACCTGATATTCTGAATGTGGAGAACTTTTGGGGTTCGTGTGGAAACTGTCAAAGGATAATTGTCATAAAGTTATAAACCTGGTTTATTTGCAAATATTAAATGAGCACCTGATTTGTTCAACTCTGGAGAAAACCAACAGTGCTTACATCTTGCTTAAAGGAGAATTAAGGAATAACATTATTTGGCATGGAGAAAAAACATCAAGGGGAAACTCCTAGGTTACAAAATTAGTTCATATCCTAGGAAGCAATAAAACCGTGTCCTCTGGCATGGTCTTTTCGGCTAGACACAAGTCATTTGCACATAACTTGGACAAAAAATTCCACAAGTTAACACATAACATTAGAGTCTGGCTTTTAATCAATAATAAAGAGCATGTAAAATAGAAGTACATTCCCTAGATAATTCAATAATAATTTTTAGGTCTGTTAAGCAATGTCTGAAATGGCATAATTTTTTTCTTAACAGAGACTCAGAAAAGAACAAGGAGTAAAGAACATGGCATTGGAGATGTAGGAAATGGAGAAGCCCCATTCACTGAGCCTCAGGACCATTCCCAGAGCTTTCCCACTATGGCCTACCTTTGTGTAGCCTTTACTACACAGGGTGGAGGTGAAGTTGATAACCACTCTACTTCTGGCACTCTCCTAGCCACCATTTGTCCCCAGGTCTTGACTTTTCCTGACTTCTTTGGAGACACTAAAAATGCTTCTACTGATGTAAATGTAGCAACCGTATAGAAGGGGAAATCTCCTCTCCTAGAATTCCCATGTGAAATGACTCTGCACATCTACCCCCACAGCAGGCCTCAGGGAGCCGTGCAGTCCTGACACTTTCCCAGGTTATAGTGAGCAGACCAGGGGTAGTAGGTTCAGTGGTTCAGGCAAAAAAAAAAAAAAAAAAAAGAAATTGGCAGAGCTAGGATAGGACTCATGTCTTCTGAGACCAGGACCAGACAGCACTCTCTGCATAGCCCACCTGGCTCTTTGGCAGGTCCAAAGCCCTGAGCTCTCTGCTGCTGCTGTCCATGTGGTCCCCACAGTACCCATAGGCCTCTGACACTGTTTTGGCAGGCCTCTGACACTGTCGTCATTTTCTGGTAGCCTGTAGGATCTCTACAGACCAGGTTGAGAGCTAAATTAATTCCTTACTTTCACACACAGCATGGCTATGGGTGGCACCAGATAAAAAAGCCACGTGTCCATGAAAGGATGGGGTCAGCTCACAGGGCAGGGCCCCCTCATTCTAGTCCCAACCCTGGCAACATTAGAGGCCACACAATTTGTCTGTCATGCCCCATTCCTTGACCTCTGTGGTCTCCCATGACCTCGGTGCTCTTTCATTCCAGACTGACAGACAGCAGTTGAAGTCCAGAGCCCAGAGGTAGGGCCTCAGGAGAATCTAGCAGAGGCTGCAGGTCCGGTCCTATCTCAGGGGGCTCTCCTTTTTCCTTTTCCTTTGTGAGGAAAGAGAGAGAGAGAATGTTTGTGTGTGTGTGCATGTGTATGTGTGTTTGATAAAGAGAGAACAAGTGCACCTGTAACTTAGCAAAATAGGCATGAAATCTAGCAAAGGGAAAGAGGGGAAATTGAGACCTGCCTTGAATTTTACCTCAAGTTTAGACAGAGAAAATGAAAGAGATTTGGAGAGAAAGGTTATAAGGAGATGAGGTTAAAAGAAATCAAATTTTAATATAAGTTAAAATATACCTAAGCCCTGGCCAGGTGTCTCAGTTGGTTAAAGCTTCATCCCATACACCAAAAGTTTGCAGGTTCAATTCCTGATTGAGGCGCATACAGGGAGCTACCAATCGATATTTCTCTCTCTCTCATCAATAAATATATCCTTGGGTGGCTAGGGTTAAACATGTACATGACATGTCTCTGGGCCCATGTAGGAAGCAAACATGCACAGAGCACAGGCAGGCAGTCACCCCTAGCTCCAGCAAGTCCAGGCTGGTCCCATACTGCTTGATACCTGCCTACTCTAGAATTTGATTCCTTGTGGCTCCCATTCGACTATCCACGAGGAAAGATAGTTCCAAGGTATCAATCCAAGAATATGATCTCTCCTAAGGCACTTACTGTGCCTTATACAATCCCACAGACAGAAAAGACACACAGAGCTGTAAATTGACCCAGGTCCTGCAAGTTGTTCAAAGGCTGGCTGTGTGCCTACTGCTCCCACATGAGGCATTCCATCACTGTGTCTGAGTAGGCAATTTTTGATGGAACCCACAGAAAAGAAAAAAATTTGATCAGTAATAATATATTAGGTCCAAGTAATATACTTGTAAAAATCTGCTTCAGATCCAAATCCTGACCCCTTAGGAGAGGATCTTGAGAGGGAGGAGAAAGAATCAGACAGGCCTGATGAGGGAAGGACAGAGACAGCCAGAGGAAAAGCAAAACTTTGCAAGGTGAATGCCACTTGTCCCTGCCACCCCAGATGGTATGGTGTTCCCAACTATGAAACAACAGTTGGTTAAATCAGAGGAACCAAAGACAAAATGAATGGCCTTTGAGTGTCATGAACTCATCTGTCTGGAGCAGAAATAGTAAAATCTCCACCTTCCTGCCACTCTCTGTGAAAGAAAACCTGGATCATGCATTTGACATATAGTTGGCCTCTTGAATTATACACAACACCACATTTAAAACGGACATATCTATTTTTTAATAAATGTGGTAAATACATATAAAATTTACCATCTTAACCATTTAAAATATATAATTCAGTAGTATTAAGTATATTTACATTGTTGTGCAACTAATCTCCAGAATTTTATCTTGCAAAACTGAAACTCTCTATTAAATAATTCCCCATTAGACACATCTATTTTTTATACTCATCAAGGACATTTTTTCATTACCTTATTAATTAAAAAGGGAGAGAGAGAAACACCCATGTGAGAGAGAAGCATGGATTGGTTGCTTCCCATATGTGCCCGCACTGGAGATGGAACCTAAAACCTAGGTATGTGCCTTAACTAGGGATCAAACCCACAACCTTTTGGTTATGGGACAACCCTCTAAACCACATTGGCCAGGGCTAGACATACCTAATTTTAATGATTTTTTCTTCAAGAGAATTTTATCTCTTGCTGTCATGCATGTTTGCCTACTTCCTGCTCCCCATTCTCCCCCACACATACACATGCATGCACACATGTATACCCACAGACATGTGAACAAAGCAGCTTACTCTTAAGACTTTACTGTCTTTACCTCTCTATGTAATCATTGATGATATTTACATAAGAATAAACACAAATTTCCACAATTCACTGAGACTCCACAGAGGAGGACTGCTTCTGCCAGGGGGTCTCTCAGCCTACATGATACATTCACTCAGGACCTGGGGGGAGAGGGAGGAATCCCAGGCCAAATGAAGCTTCCAAAAGGAACCTGTTGACTTAGCACCCAATGGGATCCAACCTCTGTAAGGGGTTGTTACCCAATCAAAAAATGATTCCTCCTCAGACTTGCAGAGGGGTGCCAAATTAGACCTCACTCCATCCTTTGGAGTCAGTGACAAACTTATTACTGGTGGTGGGTAATCAGGCTGGCTAACAGTCCAGGGCATCCCCACCCTAGAGGCCAGGAAAGAGGAATTGGACATGAAACTAGAAAACAAAAATGCAAGCAGAGAGGCATGCATGAGGAAAGCATGTTGCTAACAATTCCTTTTGCAGAGATGATGGGGGAGTGCTCCAGAATCCCCTAGGTATCTGCACACTGCATTTCCATCACAGTGAAATCGCCATTCCAGGGGAGTGCTCCGACCAAAAATCTGCACATTACTTTCTGAAAAAGACCACCAACACAAAAAAATCAGTTGTGTGCTAAAAGAAAAAAAACAGTATGCTGTTATTGGGTATCAGCTTAGAAATATACTGAAGGTGGTCATCACTCATCAAGAAATGCTCCCAGGAATCTGATAGCTGGATGTTGCAGACCTTTACAGTGAACAGCAACTGCTAATGACTCCAGAAGAGTCTCTGTTTCCATACCAACCACTGATAGCATATAAAAACAATCATCATATTTTGGTGGAACATCATATTTTCTACAATGTAAATAAAGTGATGCTATGTCAAATATAAACCAATATATGTTACATTAATAATCATCCTAGCTGGTGTGGCTCAGTGGATTGAGCACAGGTCTGCAAACCAAAGGTTCGCCAGTTCGATTCCCAGTCAAGGCACCTACCTGGGTTGCAGGTCAGGTCCCCAGTAGGGGGTGCACACATTGATGTTTCCCTCCCTCTCTTTCTCACCCCCTTCCCCTCTCTAAAAGTAAATAAATAAAATACTTTAAAAAATAATCAAATCATGCCTTTTGTTCTAATAACAAATAAGTCAGGATAAGAATAATTTAGAAGGTTCTAGGGCCTAACATAACTTTTCTTTCAAAGAGCCCTTCTCTCTCTTTTAAAATACCTTTGAAATAAAATACTCTAGATGGATTATAGATGGAAGAATGGGTATATAGAGGGATGGATTGATGGATGGATGAATAAATGGGTCAGGAAATTCATAAATGGGCAGATAGATGAATGCATACATGGATAGATATAAATAGATGGTCAAATAGATACAGACAGACAGATGGCAGTCCTGGAAAAACAACAAAAGGCATCTTAAATAATTGACTGAAAACATGGAGGTACTTCCAGGTGTTATGAGACAAATGGAGTCAAAGAGAAGGAAAGTTGATCTCTGTTGTGTATTAGACACATGGAAAGGAAAACAGTGGAGGCCTCTTTTACCCACAGTCCCACAAAAATACCAAATCAAGATGGCTTTTCATGCAAATTACACCAAACCTTAGAAACCAAAACTCCCTCAATTTTTAAACTGATCAGGACACAATAAGATGGAAAACCCGCATTCTTATTGTACCAGAACAGAAGAACCCTGAAACAAATTACAAGTAAAAATACTTGTCCCAAGGCCTGCAGCATCACTATCACCAGGGGACTTCAAGAATAGCATTAAGACATTCTGCTAAGTGAAGTAAGCCAGGCAGTGAGGGACAAATACCATATGATCTCACCTTTAACCGGATCATAACCAACAAAAGTAGAAAGCAAGCAAATCATAACCAGAGACACTGAAATTAAGAACAGTCTAACAATAGACAGGGGAGAGAGGGGAGGGGACAATGGGGAGAAGGGTTTACAGGAATCACTGTAGAGGACACTTGGACAGGACTAAGGGGGAGGAGGGAGGCTGGAGGGGGAGGTGGGGCTGGAGGGGAAGGGAGGAGGGGAGGAGAGAGGATGCAAATAACTGTAATTGAACAAAAAATAAAATAAATAAAAACAAACAAAAAAAGACATTCTTACTGTTTAAATGTTTGTACTAGTAAATAGAACAAAAATCCTTTTAAAAAATACTAGCAAGTTAAATGCAGCTGCATATAAACAATTACTGCTACCTGGAGGTGGCAGACCTTTACATCTCTAATGAAATGCTTTTCAGATTTTCTCAGTGATATGAAGTATGTATGAGGTGCCTTTACTTGGAAATTCTGATTCAATAGGTTTAGGATGAGCTGAGGGAACTGGTATGCATGTGTGTACATGTAGTCATGGTGTTTACCTCATCCTCCAATTATTCTCAACATTAGGGAAGTTTAAGAGTACTTAATATATATGTAAGTGAAAGTCTTAAGTAAGAAAGTGGTATATTGATTCCCATTGCATTCTAA
Organism: Micronycteris hirsuta; assembly: GCA_004026765.1. NCBI lineage: Eukaryota > Metazoa > Chordata > Mammalia > Chiroptera > Phyllostomidae > Micronycteris > Micronycteris hirsuta. The sequence goes on along the minus strand of PVJI01022341.1, from coordinate 1,759 downwards.
CAGATGAGTACAGACACAATCCATTGTATGCTTTCTTTCCAACCTGGGGCTGACAGAGAAGAGGCTTTATGCCATCAATGTAATGATGACTAAGAATACACCATCAATGTTTACAAGCACATCTGTGGAGTGTTCTTCAAGAAGTTCACAACCTCCCAACCCCAGCACTCAGAGAGAGCTGGAAATTTGCTATGAAAAAAATAGGAATGTCAGATGTGTCTATCAACACCAGGCTCAGCAAAGCTGTCAGAATCAAAGAAATAAGAAATGTCCCATACCACAGCTTTGTGTAGTTATCCAGAAAATATAATGAACATGAAGATTCACCAAACAAGCTTCTACATTGGATATCTATGTACTTCTCACCAATTTCAAAGACCTACAGTAAATGAGGATGAAAACTAATAACCAAATAAAGTTATAAAACCACAAAAAAGACAACTGCACCATAGTCTGGAATGTATAAATGATTCAACAGTAGGAAATCTATTATTTTAGTTTACTACACTAATGGGTCAAAGAAGAAAAATTATTCAATATATTTGGTAGATACTGAAAGAATAATAGATAAAAAAATATTATTTTTTTAATTGTTGTTCAAGTACATTTTTCTCCATTTCACCCCACCACACCCTAACCCCACCTATCCCTGCCTCCCACCCTTGAACATACCCTCTTTGGCTTTGTCCATGTGTCCTTTATACATGTTTCTTGATGGCCCTTCCCCTATTATCCCCTATTATTCCTCTCCCCATCCTCTCTGGTTACTGTCAGTTTGTTCTTTATTTCAATAACTCTAGTTGTATTTTGCTTGTTTGTTTGTTTTGTTGGTTAGGTTCCACTTATAGGTGAGATTATGTGATATTTCTCTTTCACCACCTGGCTTATTTCACTTAGCATAATGCTTTCCAGTTCCATCCATGCTGTCACGAAGGGTAGAAGCTCCTTCTTTCTTTCTGCTGTGTAGTACTCCATTGTGTAAATGTACCAAACTTTTTTGAACTACTCTTTTACTGATGGGCACTTAGGTTGATTAAAAAATAACACTTCAGGATATAATCTCAGCAGTGGAATTGCTGGGTCAAAAGGCAGTTCCACTTTTAGTTTTGTGAGGTTATTCCATATTGTTTTCCATAGTGGCTGCACAAGTGGTGGGGAGTGGCTGGGGGGAAAAATGGAGACAACTGTACTTGAACAGCAATAAATAAATAAATAATAAGTAAATAAAACAGCAAAAATAACACTTCATAAAAAGGAAATTGGATGAACTTCAAGAATCAGCATTTGATACAATATATAATAACAGAATATGAGTACTGAAAACATTTCCATCAAAGCAGGAATAAGAACAACTGCTCAGCATTGTTATGCTTCAGCATTATTCCAAAGACTTGAAAAAAGAAACAGTTTTCAGTGTTGATAAATATGGACTTAAAAACATGTACCTTAAAACCAAGATTGTGCATGGAAACTTTACATATAAAAAGTGAGCTCCTTGAAGAAAATTCACCTTAATATTCATTAATATTTTTTACAAACAGGTAAAAACAGTGACTTTCAATATATCTCCAACAGGCCCAGTAGAAAATATAAATTTAAAATGACCATGCTTCTACTAACAGTAAACAGAGACATTGGAATAAAGGACAGACTGATGGTAACCAGAGAAGAGGAGGATAATGGGGGAAATAAGAAGGGTCATGAAGAAACATGTATAAAAGACCCATGGACAGAGCCAAAGAGGGGTAGGACTGAGGGT
>PVJI01022340.1:0-25547 GCA_004026765.1 Micronycteris hirsuta | reverse complement strand
ATCATAATTAAAATGGCAAAATTCCAAGAAACAGAGACAGTCTTAAAGGCAGCAAGGGAGAAACAAAGTAACATACAAGGGATCCCCAATAAGTCTGGCAACTGACTTGGCAATGGAAACACTGCAAGCCAGAAGTGAATGGCAAGAAATATTTCAAGGAATGAAAAGCAAAGGCCTGCAATCAAGACTACTCTACCCATCAAGGCAACCAATTAAAATGAAAGGTGAAATAAGGAGTTTCCCAGACAAAAAAGGATGAAAGAATACACTTCCACCAAATCAGCATTGCGAGAGATGCTAAAGGGACACCTTAAAGAAAAGGAAGAAAAAGAGTGAAAGAGACAGGAACACTGGTACAAAGTGGGTAAAATGGCAATGAATAAGTACCCATCAATAATAACCTTCAGTGTAAATGGAATAAATGCTCCATTCAAAAGACATAGAGTAGCTGAATGGATAAGAAAACATGACCCACACCTATGCTGCCTACAACAGACCCACCTCAGAACAAAAGACCTACACAGACTAAAAGTAAAAGGTTGAAAAAAAATATTCCAAGCACTTGGACAGGAAAGAAAAGCCAGAGTAGCAATACTTATATCAGACAAAATAGACTTCAAAACAAAGACCATAAAAAGAGACAGAGAAGGACACTTCAGAATACTCATGGGTCGAACTCGTCAAGAAGATAAAAATATTGTGACCATACATTGATCCAACATAGAAGCACCCAAATATATGAGGAAACTCTTGGGGGACTTGAAGAAAGATATTAACAGCAACACACTTATGCTACGGGATTTTAACACTCCACTGTCAAAAATGGATAGCCCTTCCAAAACATCAACAAGGATATTGTGGCATTGAACAATGTCCTAGAAGAAATGGACTTAACTGATATATAGAGAGCCTTTCATCCCAAAGAAGCAAAATACACATTCTTTTCAAATGCACATGGAACATTTTCAAAGATAGACCATGTGACAGAACACAAAACAAGTCTCAACAAATTCAGGAAAACTAAAATCATATTAAGCATTTTCTCAGACCACAGGGCCTAAAACTGGAAACCAACCCCAAGGAAAAACTCAAAACACTCAAATTCATGGAGATTGAATAGCATGCTATTAAACAATGAATGGGTTAAGAATGAGATCAAGAAAGAAGTCAAAAATTTTCTGGAAACAAATGAAAATGAACTCACAACAATCCAAAACCTACAGGACACAGCAAAGGCAGTCCTGACAGGGAAGTTCATAGCCATGCAGGCCTACATAAAAAAAAAGAAACATTTCAAATAAACAACCTAATTTCAAATAAACAACCTAACCCTATCTACAAGAGCTGGAGGAACAACAAACAAAGCCAAGAGTGAGGAGAAGTAAGGAAATAACCAAGATCGAAGCAGAATTAAATGACATAGAGACTATAAGAACAATTGTGAGGAACAATAAATCCAGGAGCTGGTTCTTTGAAAAGATAAACAAAAACAACAAGGCTTTAACCAGACTCATCAAGAAAAAAAGGGAGTGGACCCGAATAAATTACATCAGAAATGAAAGAGGAGAAATTACAATTGATACCACAGAAATACAAAGGATCGTAAGAGATTACTATAAAATATTATATGCCAAGAAATTTGGAAACCTAGGTGAAATGGACAAATTTCTAGGACAATATAATCTTCCAAAACTCAATGAAGAAGAAGCAGAAAGCCTGAACCAACCAATAAAAGGTGACAAAATCAAAGCAGTAATCTAAAGACTCCTAGCACGCAAAATCCCTGGACTGGACAGTTTCACAGGAGAATTTTACAAAACATTTAAGGAAGAGCTAACCCCTATCCTTCAAAGACTATTCAAAAAAATCCAAGAAGAGAGAAAACTTCCAAACTCTTTTTTGAAAGCCAGGTATCATCCTAATTCCAAAACCAAATAAAGACACAACAAGCAAAGAAAACTATAGGTCAACATTGCTGATGAACACCGACACTAAAATCCTAAACAAAGTATTGGCAAACCACATCCAGCAATACATTAAAAAGATCATCCACCACGACCAAGTGGGATTCATCCTAAGGATGCAAGGATGGTACAATATTCTCAAATCAATTAACATAATACATCACATAAATGAAATGAAAGACAAATCACATGATCATATCAATAGATATGGAAAAAGCACTTGATAAGATATAGCATACGTTTATGATAAAAATACTCAGCAAAGTGGGAGTAGAGGGAGCATACCTCAATGTGACAAAGGCCATATACAAAAACCTACAGCAACATCATACTCAAAGGGCAAAGACTTCCACTAAATCAGAAAGAAGACAAGGATGTCTGCTTTCACCATTTCTATTCAACATAGTATTGGAAGTCCTAGCCACAGCAATCAGACAAGAAAAAGAAATAAAAGGCATCCAAACTGGAAAGGAGGAATCAAAACTGTCATTGTTTGCAGATGGCAGGACAATGTAAACAGAAAATCCTATAAACACCAAAAAAACAACTTAACCTAGTAAGTGAATGAGGCAAAACACCAGGATACAAAGTCAATATTCAGAAATTGAAGGGATTTTTAGACACCAACAATGAAATATCAGAAACAGAAATCAGGAAAAAAGTCCCATTTGATACAGCAACAAGAAAAATAAAGTACCTAGGAATAAACCTAACCAAGCAGGTAAAAGACTGGTACTCACATTTACACAATGGAATTCTACACAGCAGAGAGGAAGAAGGAGCTTATACCCTTTGCAACAGCATGGATGGAACTAGAGAGCATTATGCTAAGTGAAGTAAGCCAAGCAGTGAGGGACAAATACCATATGATCTCACCTTTAACCAGAACATAATCAACAAAAGCAAAAAGCAAGCAAAACTTAACCAGAGACATTGAAATTAAGAAGAATCTAACAATAGCCAGGGGAGAGGCGGGAGGGGACATTGGGGAGAAGGGTTTTCAGGAACCACTATAGAGGACACATGGACAAAACCAAGGGGGAGGAGGGAGGCAGGGAAGGGAGGTGGGATTGGAGGGGGAGGGGAGGAGAGAGGATGCAAACAACTGTAATTGAACAACAATAAAGTAAAAAAAAAAGACTGGTACTCAGAAAACTGCACAACACTGAAGAAAGATATTAAGGAAGACACAAACGAATGGAAGCATGCACTGTGTTCATGGTTTGGAAGAATTAACATCATCAAAATATCCAACTACCCAAAGCAACTTATAGATTCAACACAATCCCTGTTAAAATACCAAGGACGTATTTCACAGATATAGAACAAACATTTAAAATTTATATGGAACCATAAATTACCCCATATAGCCACAACAATTTTGAGAAAGAAAAACAAAGTTGGAGGGATCAGAATACCTGATATCAAACTATATCACAAGGCCACTGTAATCCCAACGGTCTTGTACTGACATAAGAAGAGACACAGAGACCACTGGAACAGAATAGAGAGCCCAGAAATAAACCCAAGTCTCTACGGTCAATTAATATTCAACAAAGGGGGAAGAAGCATAAAATGGAGTAAAAATAGCCTCTCTACAAATGGTATTTGGAGATCTGGACAACTACATGCAAAAAAATGCAACTCTACCACCAACTTATACCATATACAAAAATAAACTCAAGATGGATAATAAATTTAAATATAAGTCGTGAAACCATTAAAGTCCTAGAGGAGAACATAGATAGGAAAATCTCAGATATTCCACGCAGCAATAATTTCATCAATATGTCCCCCAGAGCAAGGGACATAAAAGAAAGAATAAAGAAATGGGACTTCATCAAAATAAAAAGCCTCTGCATGGCTAAAGAAAACATCAGCAAAATGAAAAGGGAACCAACTATATGGGAAAATATATTTGCCAATGATGCCTCGGACAAGGGTTTGATCTCCAAAATATATGAAGAACTCACGTGACTCCACACCAGGAATTCAAACAATCCAATTAAAAAATGGGCAAAGGACTTGAACAGACACTTTTCCAAGGAGGACATACAGAGGGCCAGGAGACATATGAAAGGAGGCTCAGCATCACTAGACATCAGAGAGATGCAAATTAAAACCACTATGAGATACCACTTCACACCAGTCAGAATGGCCATCATAAACAAATCAAAAAACAGTAAGTGTTGTCGAGGTTGTGGAGAAAAGGGAACCCTAGTACACTGTTGATGGGAATGCAGACTGGTGTAGCCACTGTGGAAAACAGTATGGAATTTCCTCAGAAAACTAAAAATGGAACTGCCTTTTGACCTGGCAATCCCACTGCTAGGACTATACCCTTAGAATCCTGAAACACCAATTCCAAAGAACCTATTCATCCCAATGTTCATAGCAGCACAATTTACAATAGCTAAGTGCTTTAAGCAACCTAAGTGCCCCTCAGTAAATGAGTGAATCAAAAACCTGTGGTATATTCACACAATGGAATACTGTGGAGCAGAAAGAAAGAGGGAGCTCCTACCTTTTGTGACAGCTTGGATTTGTCTGGAGAACATTATGCTAAGTGAAATAAGCCAGGCAATGAAATACAAATACTGTATGATATCACCTGTAAGTGGAACCTAATCAACAAAACAAACAAACAGGCAAAATATAACCAGAGACATTGAAATTAAGAACAAACTAACAGTAACAAGAGGGGAAGTGGGAGGGGATGATGGGACAAATAGGGGGAAGGGTTGTCATAGGACATATATAAAGGACACATGGACAAAGGCAAAGTGTGGTAGGATCAAGGGTGCTAGGTGGGGATGGCTGGGGTAGGGGAAACAGTGGGGGGGAAATGTAGACAACTGTGCTTAACAATTAAAAATGAAAAAATTAAAAATAAATTATATTGGTAAAATTGGACAGATACATGCAGAAAAATGAAACTACACCTTCTTCTTACACCACACACAAGAATAAATTTAAAGTGGTTAAATACTTAAATGTTAGACCTGAAACTATAAAAATCATAGAGGACTACATAGGTAGCAATATCCTGGACATAGCTCGTAGCAATGTTTTATCAGATATATCTCCCCAGGCATGAGAAAGAAGAGAAAAACAAATGGGACAATATCAAACTAAAAGGGTTTTACACAGCAAAGGAAATCATCAACAAAATAAAAAGACAACTCACAGAATGGAAGAACATATTCACTGATACATCTGACAAGGGGTTAATATCCAAAATCTATGAAGAACTTATAAAACTCAACATTAAAAAAACAAAAACTTTAAAAAATGGGTAAAGAAGCTGAATTGATACTTCTCCAAAGAGGACACAGAGATGGCCAACAGACTTATGAAACGATGCTCAATGTCACTAATTGTAGCGAATCCTGTCCCGCAGAATTCGTATGCTATGGCAGGCGTGTAAATAAATTCACATGGGGTACATAGGACTAGAAGACCCAGGACTATGCGACCCCCCTCTGAACTCAAAGAGAGGCCAAGAGAAATGGCCTGAGAGTGGGCCGGAGAGTGAGGGCCTAGGAGTGGGCTAAAGAGAGAGCAAGGGGGCCTATGAGCAGACAGGAGAGGGCGAGAGGGCCCAAGAGCAGGCAGAAGTGAGCGAGGGAGAGCAGAGGGAGAGGGGCTTGGAAGCAGGCCCCCGGGGAGCAGGCCAGAATGCCTTGGCCACTCTCTCCAGAGGAGACAGCCCCCCCCCCCCCCCCCCCCGACCCCTGCCTTGACAGGCTTTTATTGTTTTTCCTGGGTCCATTACCTCAGAGTGGTCTTCATTTACTAAACATAGGTTTGCATTAGGTGATAGCCAGGAAGGCACTTCAAAGGAGAGAGATGCAAATAGAAAGCCAAGGGTTTGGGCTGAACTCGAAAGGATTAGCACTGGTCTTTGGAAGCCGGATATGAATTAGCATATGTTCTTTTGATCCAGGGTGAGAGAGTTTTTTAGCAAAAGCAAGACTTAACTCTTAGGAAAGATGCCATCCTGATTTACCCACAGGAAAGCCCATTTTCACACACGTGGGGCCTGCTTGTCATCCCACGTTCCACTGGGGTTTCTTTTAAACGTGGAATGTTGGGCTACATTTCCCACGGTGAGTGAAACAGTTCTCCTACAACTAATCATCAGAAAAATGCAACTTAAAACCACAATGAGTTACCGTCTCACACCAGTCAAAACGGCTACCATAAATAAATCAACAAACAAGTGCTGGTGAGGATGTGGAGAAAGGTGAACCCTTTCCATTGCTGGTGGAAATGTGGATTGGTGCAGCCACTGTGGAAAGCAGTATGCAGATACCTCAAAAAAATTAAACATGGATCTGCCTTTTTTTTTTTTAATATTTTATTTATTTTTAGTGAGAGGGGAAGGGAGGGAGACAGAGAGGGGGAGAAACAGCAATGTATGGTTGCCTCTCACATGGCTCTCACGGGGACCTGGCCTGCAACCTAGGCATGTGCCCTGACTGGGAATCGAACCGGGACCCTTTGGTTCCCAGCCCGCGCTCAATCCACTGAGCTACACCAGCCAGGTGGATCTGCCTTTTGACTAAGCAACACCACTATATCCGAAGGAACCCAAAACACTAATTCGAAAGAACATAAGCTCCCCTATGTTCACTGCAGTGTTATTTACAATTGCCAAGATATGGAAGCAGCCCATGTGTCCATCAGTAGATGAGTGGATAAAACAATTATGGGACAATCACACAATGGGATACTGCTCAGCTGCAAAAAAGAAGAAGGTTTTACCCTTTGTGCCAGTATGGATGGATCTGGAGAAAATTTTGCTGAGCGAAATAAGCCAGTCAGAGAAAGACAAATATCATATGATTTCACTCATATGTAGAATCTAATGAACAAACTGAACTAACAAGGAAAATGGGGACAGACTCATAGATGGAGATCAGGATGATACCTAGTAGGGGGCAGGAGGGAGCAATTGAGCAAAAAAGGAAAAGGATTCATGGACATGGACAATGGTATAGTTTTTGCCAGGGGGAGGAGGGTATAAGGGGACTAAATGGTAATGGAAATAATACAATAAATATTTTTAAAATATTTTTTAAAAATGTTTAAAGTTATTAATGAGATCTCTTACTTTCTTTTTATACTAACTCCTCCAAAGCCAATGTGTACTTTATACCTACAGCACATTCAATTTGTACTAGCCACATTTAAAGAGGTAGGGAGAATGTTCCATCCTCCCCAAGCTTCTGACACCCCTCACTGAGCCATAAATCCCCAAACCCTGCCTACACTCATAAGACCCCTGTCTGGGAGGCTTGTGGGCCAATGGGCTAGGCGCTGGGGCTGGAGCCTGGGGCTGGGGTTCACAGGGAAGTTCTCCCCACCTTTTGTTCCTGAGGACCAGCAGGTCATGGAGAAGGCCAGGGGCAAGAGCCCTGAGAAGGTGTAACTCTTCATTTCCTCTTTGGCTAGGTACCCTCTAATCTTCTCCTTGGCTGGAAAGGAGACAGTGTTAAGATGTGTATGTGTGTATGCATATACAAATGCTGAGTATTACCATGTATAGAAGATTTTCTGTGGCAAAGTCCACTTGTCCAGAGAGAAAAGAACCAGCTCTAAGACCTGCACTCAACACTGGATCAGTCTCTGATAGGTCTAACACATGATGACTTGAGGAGGCCTTCTTGTAATAGGTTAGCTGGAAGAGAGCCATTTACCCTTTTAGGCAACCAGGGCTCCATTTGAGCCTCTGTACTATTACACTTCCCAGTACCTTTTAACCAAAGGAGTTGGCACATCCCCAAGATATTGACCACCCATATCTTGGTACATTTGATAAGATCAGATGTATATATGAGAAAGCAAGGGAGATTAGTCCCAGACACAGACTATTCAAGAAATAATCTCTTCTAATGCATTTGGAGGTATTTTACTTAGACAACAATGATATGTGGTATTAAATAGCTAAAGAAGTTGTTTAAACAGAAGAACCTGAGCTTAAACGAAGTAGGTTTCTGGTTTCTCCTAATCAATTACCATGTACTTTATCCCACAAAACTCTCATTCTGAAAAATAACTGAAATCCTGATAATGTCTGAGGAAGCTAATAACTAGAGTTACCAGAAACATCAGGTGAAACATGGCAAGCCACACAGGAACAACAAAATGTGCAGGAGGCTGACCCAAAGTAGGCACTTTCTACCTATCCTACTACCATCATGACTAGGCTCACCCTGCTGTTTAGCCCCCTTCAGTACGCTGGCGGTCCTGGCTGTCTATGAGGCACACCTGATGGGTATAATGCCAATACTCAAAAATGCTTCACCTGTCGAATATTGAAACATGCAATTAAAATATGTAAATGTACCACTAAAGAGATTAACAAGAACTCAATTACAAAGGCAGCACTTCCTTTCAGAGGCTTAAACACCAGGACAGGGCTAATTACAGAGCACTGAATCAGATTGCTTTCTTGGGTATAATTCACACAAATTTTTTTTCTGCCTAAAAATGCATTCCACTTGATCTGCCTCAGAGAGCAGAAGTAAAAGGTCATTTTTGTGTTATTTTTTCCCTGAGATTTTCTATTAATATAGTTCATTGGAGGTAACTTCCTACATCATTGTAAAAGCATCAAACCTCGATTTTTTAAAGGTAGTGGGTCCTCTGCCTATAAAGAAGGCCCAACATTCCTTTTCCTTTTCCAAAGTCAACCACGATGCCCTGAACTGCCCAACCCAGGAGCAATCCCATGCATCTGACCAGTTACCAATTTGATTGGAAATCAAAGCAAGAAGATTCTGTTCCAAAAGACATTATACAAAGGAGAAAATCTAAAGCAGTAACGAGATTTTTACCTTTCAAATTTTTTTTGCCTTCCATTTGCAATTATGCTCTTCATAAAGAAAGAGATCTTTGCAGGTACTGAAGCGTAACAATAAACCTCAATAAACCTCAGTGCAGGAAGACAAATTCACTCCTATGGACACAGGGTGTGGCTGGCAATGGCTGCCTCTACAAGCACAATTGCCTGGTGTTACCCCTGACCTAGGAAAAGAGTTCCAAACTCTGTCATTGGTAATGGCCCTGTTATTTCCCCACTCAGAGTCAACAATTGTTAAATCTCTAGTATCAAACCACAACTGCCGAGAGTAGCTCCCTTAGCTTTTATCCTCTAAGAAAAAGAGAACTGAGGAAAGCCACACACATTAAGCCAGTCCCCCTTTCCAGTGCAGTCCCAGCTGAAGGCTTGATCAGCCATGGTTCCACCAGCACAGACAGTCAAGGAGAAAACACTATGCATGAGAAGGGTTCAAATGGCTCAAACACCAGCAAATGAGCAGGACACAGGCTCAAACACCAGGACACACACTCAAATATCAGCAAATGAACTTAGAATACACTAGGCTACAGAAACAAACTCTTCTATTTTTGGAAATATTTAAGATTACAATAATGCTTCTGTCCTTCAGCATTTTGTTCTAACATCTCCACACTATATAAAGGGGTTCAATGTCACTATCTTGTCTAGAAAGGGAAAGTACACCTGTGGCAGATGTACATCTTTCTAACACAAGTGAAGGGAGGTGGGGGCTTATCTAGTCCCTTTGCCTTCAATTCAGTCATTCTCACACAAAGCAGATCTCCTAACACACAATGCCCACCATAACTAAGCTAACTCATTTCTACCCACCTTCTCCTTTCCACTGAGACATCTGTGTTTGAGCTCATTATCATGTTATGAAAGTTTTCAGATTCTCTGAATTCCTTGGGCAAGACTGTGAAACTCTCATCTTCCACTACAAACTATCACAATCCTGGCTTACTCATTCTCGTGCATATTCCCCAGTTAGGTGGCACTCACAGAATACATGTATTATTACCAGTGATCATTAATTTCCTCCAGTATCACTGATTAGTTACTGATGGTTTCATGAGGCCTTGTGTTCACTTCCTTTGTCTGGGTGCTAACTCTGACCCTAAATCTGACATTCTACTGGCCCCTGAATGCATCTTGTGACATGTTCTAAAGCCAGCTGTACATCATGATGCCCACAGCCCAGTAAAAGACATCTGAATGTGACATCAGACCCCCAGGAAAACATCCAATCCAACAGGACACCATGGACTCAAATGAGACTGGGATTCTAATCTCAATAGCACCCTCAGACTTGGCATGGAACATCTTCAATCTGGACCTTCCTGGGGAACTTCTTGAACATCTAAAGCTGCTCTCACTTTCTACCCACTTGAGTTCCATACCTCTTTATATATTAACTATGAACCAATTGTGAACAAAGGGTTAGGGCTTGGGCAGGGCCTGCTGTGGGTATTAAAGTGGGTTTTTGTGTTGGGAGAGTGCATTAGGAATGTATATCTATGTATGAGGATAATAATAAACTTGTTAATCAATCTATTAAAATTCAAATTTTGTGCCAATTGGTCATTTGTTTCACACTCCCCTTGTCCCCTGATACCTTATAATAAAAAACTTAATTTGCTGACAAAACAGCACCCATCTTCAGATTCCTTAAAACAATACGAATACTGTCTAGACCAGCTCTGTTCAACAGTTATCTATGATGACGGAAATGTTATATCTCAGTACAAATAAAGTAGCCACAAATGGCTGTCAAACATTAGAAATGTGGCTAGTGCAATTCAATGAAATTTTTAATTATAGTTCATTTAAATAGCTCCTGTGGCTAGTGACTGTACTAAACAACACAGGTCTAGACAATGTCCCTTACAAATTCTCTGGAACGAAAACATTTACTGACCCAAAGTCTCTCCCCTTGACAGAGTGAGCAAGCAAAATAGGAACTGCCGTCCTTCACTCTGTCCCGACTGCCCTAAGAAAGAGCTCTATACTCTCTCCTTGGTCATCTTCCTCCACAGTAGTATTTCTCACTCTCAGCACTTCTGACCTTTGGAGTTAGATAATTTTTTTGTTGTGAAGGATGTCCTGTGAATATTTAAATGTTCAGTAGCATCCCTGACCTCTACCCACTAGAAGCCAGTAGCATTTCACCTTTCCCCAGATGTGACAACCAAAAATATCTCCAGACAACATCAAATGTCCTTGAGGTGCAAAACAGCTGAAAATCACTGCTCTACGAATAACTTTAAAAAACAAACACAAATATCAAGAGCAACAACAAAAACACCATTCTTAGAATTTCTGTAAGTCTCAGTTTATTTTAGAAGACTAGGATATGCTCTTATATTTGTTGGTTAAGTGCCCTTTTATCTATCCCTTGCACATTCTCCCTCAAAAACTTAGTCAGTCAGTGCTCCTGCACTGTTTCTCTGACGTTCCTGCCCACATATGCGCATAGGCTGAGAGCCCAGCTATCCTTCTCTTTGGGAAGAGGCCAACTGGAGACCAAAATTACCAACTTGTAAAACTAACTATCTACCAACTATCCATGTTAATCTACTCCAGACAGCATTCTGAACTATGGACAACCAAAGATATCCAAAAACTTGAGGGAGCATCCATAGCTCAAAAGAGAAGGATCAAGTAGAATCAACAGAACAACTAATTCTGAACAAACAGGTAATCCAGCAAATAAAAACAAACATGAAAAAATTCCAAAGAGAATCTTTAGAGAGCATCAAGAAAATTTCTCAGAGCTGAAGAAAGGCAAGAGCATCTAGATTTAAGAAACCCAAGAATACAGGATGAAAACTATATACATTTTCATGAAATTTCAGGATAACAAAGAAGAAGAGGGTCTCTACAGAATCCAGAAAGAAAAATGCAATCGTCCAAAAAGGACAATGCAGTGAGTACAGTGCAAATAAAAGTGTGGCACAAATGCTTCAAAGATGGTCAAGAATCTATTGAAAGTGATCCACATTCTGGAGGCCTGCAACAAGCAGAACACCTGAGAATGTTGAACTTGGTCATTGACGCCGATAGTGTGAGAACTAAAAGATAATCTGGGGATTCCAAAATCTACTGTGTCTGAGTATTTGATGCAGGACTTTGGCATGAAATGTTGTGGCAAAATATGCTCCGCTGCTTCTGATACCAGAGCAGAAGGAACATTGTGCTGCAGTTGTTAATGATTTTATTCAAACCATTACCAATGAACCAGATTTCCTCAAGAAGGTCTTAACCAGAGATGAATCATGGGTTTATGGCTGTGATCCAGAAAGGAAGGCCCAGTCATCCCAATGGAAGTTGCCTGGTTCTCCATGCCAAAAGAAGGCGTGGCAAAGTCACAGCAAGATCAAGACCATGTTAACTGTGTTTTTTGAGTGGGAAGGTGTTGTTCATCACAAGTATGCCCCTCCAGGTCAAACAATTAATAAGGAGTACTACCTCAATGTTCTTTGTTGGTTGAGAGATGTGATACAACGAAAATGGCTGCAGCTATGGGCAACTGGTGATTGGCAGCTTCATCACAACAATGCACCCACTCATGCATCATGTCTTGTACAGAGTTTTTTGGTAAAACATGAAATCACCCAGGTGACTCAGCACCCCCACAGCCCAGATTATGGTGCCCTGTGACGTTTGGCTTTTGGCAAAACTAAAATCACCTTTGAAAGGGAAGAGATTTCAGACCATTGATGAGATTCAGAAAAATACGATGGGGCAGCTGCAAAGGATTTTGCAGACTGTTTTGAACAATGGAAGAGACAGTGGGAGAACTGTGTGAGGTCCTAAGGTGCCTAGTTTGAAAGAAACTGAGGTGTCATTGTCCTATTTACAAAGCTTCTTGTATCTTTAATAAATATCTCTTTTTCTAGTGCATGGCTGGATACTTTTTGGACAGACCTCATAGATATTTCAAATTCCTTAAAAAGTCAGAAAGTTTACTTTCCAAACATTCTTCTTAGAAAAAAATTTCTTCAAGATGGACTTCAGCCCCAAAGAAAAAGAAACGCAAGAATGATGAAGACACAGAGTGGAACCAGAAAGCAGCCTAGTTCAGGAGTATGGTGAAAGGACGTCTCTGGATTAACGCTGGACAGCAGCAGGCCCCACGGGCTGGTCCAGGCTGGGGCCCAGTCAGAGCTCTGGGAAGGAAACTGGTGCCATGGGACAGGAAGACAGTTGGCAAGGAAGAAAACCTTAAGAATATGGCAAAGGCATGTTCTAAGAAGATTAGTTTGCTAATTCTTTAAAATATTTTTTTAGACAATTCCCTTTTTTGTCTTATACCAGACATGATTTCTACTCCAAAAGAGCTAGTGATAGCTTTGCAGTCAGATCCCCATTCTCTGTGACAAGCACCATTCCCTCTAGTATCCCTGCCACAAAGACATCGAAGACGGTTCCACACCTGTTTACCAGTGCCTGCGAACCACTGAAGAATTCGATCAGACCTGTGGTAGATCTTTGTCTTTCTCACCTTTAGTATGTACTCTAGTTTGGCTCCTCTAGCCTGCCTCAAACTCGAATTTTTATTCAATACCACATGCACAATTTGCCAACTTCCTCAAGTCATTCTATACTCAACAACTTCCCAGTCTGGGAAGTGGGAAAAAAGGAATTAAAATAGGGACATAACTAATGGCACCCAACTGAAGAGTTCAATTGCCAAGAAAATTAAAATTAAAGAAGGAAAGCTTGTTACAGAAAAGTAAGAAAGAAATATGGAGGTGGAGAGACTTAGGGGCTTTGGAATGGAAACCACAATTTTTTTTTGCTTGGCTCAAGGGACCAATGAAAGAGTCTCTCCTTTTTGTGTTTCTGCTTCACCTCTTTGATCTGATTTGAAGGACATGCAAATAAATGCTTATTCTGAAACCTGCTGGCATGGAAGTAAATTAGAGGCTCTCTAGATATTTATTATGCAACAGAGTAAAATGATTATAGACAAATTTCTCCATCAACAATGATAAGGTTACATAATAGAACTTTAAAATGGACTTCAGACCATGCCCTACATCCGCTCTATGCAAAATTAGCAACTCTAAATGATACTGTAAATCAACCCACAAACCACAATGAATTCTATTACTATTCACAATCATTAGTTTACTTTTTATGCATCAGATATACAGATCAACAATCTGAAAGACTTACAAATTACTACTTAAAAGTAGAAGCCAAAGGACACAGAAAATCACTCACTCAGTGAATATTTACTGAAAGCCAGACTACTACATCTCAGGCACTGGGGTAAGACCAGTGGTAATTTCTAAGTGACCTGCATGGTAGGCCTGTGCCCTCTGTTGTTCCATCCCAACTGTGCCCCTGAATACAACAAGGGCAGAGGACTCTTTGAGAGCATTCAGCTCACACAGGGCAGCAGAGTGCAGGACCCCGAGATGTGTCCCTTCTCTAACCTGTCTAGATTATGTACAATGAAGGAAAGGTATAAAGTCTTGAGGGCAAAATCTATTGTTGAATAGGCCTAAAAAGTTCAAAGAATAATGCCAGGATCTAGCAAATAACATAAGGAATTACTAGGAACTAACCTATTTAAAGAAGATCAGTTATATTATTTTTTAAAGACATTTGCTATATATTCTGCTTATCACAGTACTTGTTAGGTCTCATTTATCAGGAATTCATTAAGCCATATTTGTTAAGTGACACAGTTTCACTCTGGTCCAGACTGTCCACATGTAGACAATGCTGTGTTCTTGTGAAGGGCACCAGGCAGTGACAGATTCCTGCCAGTACTCAGCAGAACAGTGATGCTCTGGGGCTCACAGTCCCTGAGGAGAAAATCCAGTACCCTGAGTCATTTTGTAATGAATGAAAAAAAACAATCCATTAACTTATGCTTTACTGATGTACTGCTCTTTGTTAGGAATGTTCCAGAAAACACTATGGGAAAACAGAAGTAGGATGTTCACCTCATAGCAACATTAGGCACTACTTTAATGCCACCTTTCATCTGGAGAGTGCTTTGTACCAAAAGTGATTTTACAGCCAGTCTCTACACAGTCTGTCCTATAACAGCCTTCCTTCCTCCCTGGTACCTGTTTGCTCTGAGCCTTCTCCATCAAGTTCCCCAGGACCCCCATGCACATCTCAGGTCACTGTATTGCTGACTTCTATCCCCACCATTACATTTTTAAATTTTCACCCTTTTTTGGAACTGGGTCAAAAAAGGTCACCACTATGTGTACAGGAAAAGTTATGAAGGGATACACACGGAAGAGATTTTAGTCTACAGCTCTGTACTGTTCGAACTTTCAAACCAAGTGCTTGTTAACTTTTTTTTTTTTAATTATGTCAGCAGAGGTTACTGGGGATGGTTAAATGATGAGACATTTTTCAAAAGTATCTGTATTTTTTAAAAACACACCTAAGAAATATTATTTTCAAAATGAATAAATGAATAGTAACTCTACAATATAGAAACCTAGAAGATACCACCTTGACCAAGTGAGTGATCAGGGTCAGCGTCACTAGTAATAAGACACATCAACACCAACTGTCCTTGTTATGATACACTGACAAGGGCCCATCACTTCTGTGGTGTTCCAGCCAAAATACATAAGCTTACTCATGATAAAATATCAAATAAGCCCCAAATTGAGAGACTTTATCAAAAATAAATGGCCAATGCTCTTCAGAAGTGTCAAGATAATGAAAAACAAAGACTGAGGAACTGTCCCAGATGGAAGAAGACCAAAGAGACAGGATACCTAAATGCAATGTGAAATTCTGGATTGACTGCTAGGTCAGAAAAAGGTATTAGTAGGACAAGTGACAGCTGAAAAAGTTCTGGAGATTAGTTAACGGTATTAGGTAACTTACTGGGTTTTTTAAAAATTTTATGTATTGATTTTGGTGGAGGGAGAGACAGAGAAAGAGACAGGGAGGGAGGGAGGACAGGAAAGAGAGAGAGATCAGTTTGTTGTTCCACTTATTTATCCATTTGTTAGTTGATTCTTGTATGTGCCCTGATGAGGATTGAACCCACAACCTTGGCATACTGGGATGGCACTCCAACCAACTGAGTTACCCTGCCAGGGCTGTAACTTGCTGGTTTTGATTACTACTGCAGATACATTAGCTGTTAACATTTGGGGAAACTGGGCAAAGAGTATATGGGAACTCTTTGCTCTATTTTTGCAACTTTATTGTAAGTCTGAAATTCTTTCAAACATAAAGTCCTTTCCTAATATATACATATATTAAATCATTATGTTGTACATTTAAGCTAATATAATATTATATGTCAATTATATCTCAGCTGGAAAGATCATGTGAACATCCAGTAACAAATCAAGCCTTCAACCTTGATCATTGATGTGGGGCATGTTGTTCAGCCAGATTATCCTTCTATACAACCTGGAGACAATTTTTTTTTTTTTGCTCTGTCATCCAAAATTGTTTTAACCAATTAGATATTTACTCAAAAAAGCCTACATCAAAATAAGAAAGGCCACCTTATATTTGTCTCTCGGTCAGCCTCTTCCTGAGGCTTCTATAGCCAGATCAGAAGGTGCCATGCCTATTTTGTATTAAACTATACTCTCTCTAGTTTTAATTTTTTTGAATGGAAAGTTCTGTAGAGTGTTGCAACATGTTATTCACTCTAGTGTATTTCCTCACTAATGTGCATTTCAATGACTTCTATAGGAGCCCCAAATCTAGGGTGGGCACCTAGGGTAAGCATGACCTGAAAGGACAGGAAGACCAAACAAGATCTGAGAAGGACATGGAAACTAAAGCATCATCTTTCTCATCTTAGCAAGACCCTGCTATTCCCATTTTCACCCATAAGACTATCTTAAGTGACCTGACTTGCTCAAAGACAAGCACTTCTGAGCAGCGGGGAAATGCACTGGGGTCGGAAGTGACACCCATGTGCTTCCTACTCCTGGACAACTCTAAATAAGATTCATAACTGGACACGTACTCTTCACACAGAAGACAACAGGGCCTGGGCATAAAAATCAAAACAACATCTATAAAAGATGATCAGAACAGGAATCTGCAGAGTGTCCCCACTACAACAGGGGTTTCACTGGGGAGTGTCCTCAGCGGGTAGTGCAGTCATTTCTCACAGAGAGTGCAAGGCCAGCTGCACCTGACCCTGCTGCTCCTGTTCCCAGAAATGACCTCTACTTCCCCCTCCTTTAGCTGACATTGCTTTTTAAGCTCCTAAGCCATTTTTGTGGTAGAAAAAGTTAGGGTAATAACAGTCTCTATTTAATGCTGAGTGCTGAGCACTGGATTTTACAAATAACTTTTCTCTTTGAACTCTTACCACTGCTCCATAAGACAGATACTAAAAGCCCTCTATTAAAATGGAAGAAAATGAGGCACAGAGAGGGTAAGAGACTGACCACAAGGCAAGCATTGGGCTAAATTTCTTTGCACTAATCATTATTTTCTTTTGTAAAAATATGCTACTTAATTATCTTTCTTCCCTGATGAAGGGAGAGAGGGACAGTATCCCCAGTGTCATCTCTGTGTCCCCTGGCACATAGGTGCTGATATGTATTACATGGGAATTTCTGGCTGACCTTCTTGCACCTTGCTCCTCACCAAGACAGTAGCTCTGTGAGTTCCCAGCTTTGCCTTTCTTATTCTTCACAGTGTCCCTGTGGTCAGAATAGCCCCCCCAAAAGAATACACTTAGTGATATCTGCTGATTGGATAAAGAAAATTCATTCCGAAAACATCTACCATAGCATTGTCCAACAGAACATTCTGTATGATGGAAATGTCCTACATCTGCACTGTCCACTAGGCATTAGACAACATGTGACTACAGAGCACTTGAAATGTGACGAAGTAGAATGAAGAAAAATGTTTAATTTTATTTAATTTTTATGAATTTAAATTTCCAGGGCTACCCGTGGTTAGTGGCTACTCTGTTGGTCAGTATAGGTATAACGTGCCCTAATTTCTAACATGCCCTCACAGATGATGCCTCAGATCCCGCTCCAGACATTATCCCTGCACAAGTGCACTTCTCTGTGGCACTATGCTGGCACTGAATTCATGGTGGGTATTAAGGTTGCTACTTTCAAGGTCCTTAACTAAGGAGCAAGAGGAGAAACTAAATGAATAAAATAAGCATAATTCATGCTGAAGATACAATTATTAGATTACAACAAAAGCTGGTATTATTCACTGGTTACTTTTCTAATTGATATGTGAGTCATGAGAATAATGTCCCCTCCCTTCCTACCAGCCACCAACCATCACCAAAAAAAAACAAGTAATAAAAGGTCAAGAGAAAAACTAAGAATAATTTTGCCATCAAATGTACCAGTTATCAAAAAATTTGAGTCATGGTTACACAGATGCCATTTAAATGCACAAAAGATGAATGTTTCCAGAAATTATTCAAATGTACAAGCAACATATATCACATTAAGAGTTCAATGTAGGAGTTGTTTTCAGAATTTGGTTAATTCATATGCAGCTTTATCCTGTTTGGCAAGAAGACAGTAAGGGGTGGTTTTATAAAAGTAAACACAACTTCTAGGCCTATGGTATCAATTGCTAATTGTTCAAGGATGGAGACATAGCCCTCTCTTCTGGGTATGCAATGGGGCTCCTCCTGACTCCAACCAGACCACCATCCAGTCTCCAACATGTACCTTTGAACGATGACCTCAAAGACAACCTGATCAATGGTTAGCAGAGTATCTGTCCTCTTCCCTATATAATCTTTTCCACCAATGGGGACTGTTCTAGCCCTGGTAAAACCAGTTGACTCTATGACAAAGGCAGGGGAGATGACCTCTTTATCTTCTATTAGCGTGCCCCAAATGCCCCAAATGAAAGGCATTCCCACTGGGAAATGTCCAAAGGAAGCAAAGATACAAAGAGTTTGTAGCTGATAAAAATATCAACATGCCACATGCCAGAGTCTTTCCTCTAAGCAATTAGAAACTATTTTCATTATCTACATCACTGACAAGGCATACAATCTGCAAACATTAAACTCCTTGTCTTAGGTATCATAGTAATATTTAATTACACACGAAGTAGGGAAATTCCATCAGTACTTGCATTGGCCAATGTGTAAGCTAACAAGAATAAATTATGGGGAAAAGCAGTTTGGCTATGGCTCACACAGCTTTGGTATACAGTAAGCACTCGATAAACGAATATTCTTTTATACATTCATCACTACACCTTAAGTTGAAAGCAAGGTGCTAATTTCTGACATGGGCACAACCTCTTATCTTCTGCCTCTGTTCATAGAACTGACACCAAAAGCAGCAGCCTAAGAGCTGGCTTAATGTTTTATCAGGTATGAGATTCTCCAGGCAGCAAGGTGGGGCACTCTCTAGCCCGGCCCTTTCCAATACGGTAACCTCTGGCCACATGTAGTTATTTAAATTTAAACTTAATAAAATTAAATTTAAGTTCCACAATCATGCTAGCCACATTTAAAGTATTCATTAGTCACAAGTAGTGAGTGGCTAAGGTATTAGAATGAGTAGATGTAGAATACTTTCAATATCATAGAAAATTCTATTGTACAGTGCAGGTCTAGATGGCTTTAAAACAATAATAAAACTGACCAAAAGTCATTCTGATTTCTATTGTCAACAAACACTGGCAAGTCTAAACAATACTTGTAATAAAATACTCTCTCAGTTTACCTCAGTCCAAATAAATCTTCCTAGTGCTAGAGGATAACTTTAATCCACAAGCAAACTAAAATCTCTGTTGCAGCACTGCTCAAATGAATGTTAAAAATGAAAAAAAAAAAAAATCAATGTATATTCCACTCTCTTTTTCTGTCCCTAACAGACCTACTCTACAAATTGGTAAAAAAAAAATTTATAATTACCAATCTGTATATAACCCCTGAAAATTACACATAACATATATACAAGAAGGAGGCGTGAATAACACAGAGCAAACTATTTTTATTCTACCAAATGTGTCTGTTCATAGGAGGGCAACCCTCAGGGTCTCATTCTATAGGAGGATCCAGTTCCTAAATACAGTCCTAAAATAGAACCCAACTTCTTTCTTCTAGACAAGACTGGAAATAACCAGACCATGGAGAACTGTTCACCTATTACAGTCCATGCATTAAACATTAATATGGCTATAGTTTCTTCCCTAGCAGAGTATTAAAAATGCATACAATGTTTCTAATTTGAATTCCCATAATGGTCTGTAATGCTTTCAGAGCATTCTGAATTTTTTATTTTCATTCGGTCATCCCCCCCTGGCTGGTACTGGCTCCAACTGCTATGTGTTATGCCTTCTCCCTCCCTCACCCACAAAGGCGAATGAGGGCCAGATTTCTGAGCTCTCTAACACGTGCTCTCCTGGCCTTTCCTCCCACGTACTTCTGTTACCCAATTAAGCACCACTTTGCTCAGAAGATCTTTGCGCTGGTAATTTCTGTGAATGCATTACAGGTAAAAGCAGACAGCAAAAATAACATTTAGCTACCTACAGATGCTTCTCAATTCATAAGGGGGCTGCATAAATTGAAACATGGTAACTTGAAAATGAATCTACCTTAAGCCTGCTCAGAACACTTACCGTAGCACACCGTTGGACAAAATCATGGTTACATAATAAATACTCTGAAGAGTATCAGTAGCTTACCCTTACGATGGCGTAGCTGACTAAAGCTGTGTCTAGCTGCCGCTTCCCAGCATTCCCAGAGAGTGTTCTTTCTATAACATATCGTTAGGCTGGGAGAAGATCAAAATTCAAAAAGTACGGTTTCTGTGGAATAAATATCACTTTCTCACCGTTGTAAAGCTGAAAAATCTCCAGTCAAACCATTTTAAGTCAGGAGCCTTCTATTATAGTAAAATAGATGCTCCAGATGGGACCTTCCATGCTTAAATCATGCTTATGACCTAACGTATATTTAACTACGTCTAAGTTCAGGCACATCGTGAGAAGGCAGGGTTCTTTGGAAAAGATAATAATCCTGGGGAAACAGAAGACTGCAGGAAAAGAGAAAGACCAAATATGAGATAGCTTGAGTCCATAAAGAAAAGCCATAGAAATGAGTCTACAGGACCTGAGCAGAGCTGCTGAAGACAGGATTGTGGAAATCACTAATTCATAGGGTTGCCAGGAGTCAGAGCTGACCCAAGGGCACATAACACACAAAGATTTCCCAGCCATTATAGGAGGGGGAGCCCCCCGAAACCGGTGTTATCTTCTAAAGGGCGGGCCCCTTGTAGTACAGGCTTCCCCTTGCAAGATGAATGTTCCGGGAACCCATTTATATCAGTGTTCCACCTGTCGTTGTTGTGAGAGGCTGCATTCAGCTTCAGTGAATTTTTTTTAAGACTCTTTTAACATATTTCCCAATTTCACAATGGGTGATTTATGAGCGCACCAGCCCACACAGAGCAAAGTCTTCAGCAGTTTTTGACCAAAATCAGCATGACCCCTTTGCCCTACTCTCCTTACTGACCTGACTTCTCCCTAAGTGACCTTTTTTTCCCCAGATGAAAAAAGTCCTCAAAGGGAAACGTTTTGCAGATGTGGAAGAGGTAAAACAAAAAAACGGTAGAAGCACTAAAAGGCATCAAAATCAGCAAGTTCAAAAACCATTTTGAGCCGTGGAGAAAATGTCTTGACAGGTATATTGCATCAAATGGAGAGTACTTTGAAGACGACTGAAGTTTAAACATGTAAGAATAAATACGCAATTATTTATAAATAAATTCTGAGGTTTTTGGGGTCACCCCTTGAATAAGAATACCCAGAGTTACCGTGTTCTGTCTTTTCTCAGTGCCTTTGCACATGCTCCCTGGAACGCTCTTCCCACACCACTTCACCTCATTAACACTCACTTCAACTCAACTTCACTTCCTCAGGGAAGCTTTCCTGACACTCCAAATAAGTCCAGGTTCCCCCCATCCATGCTCTCATGTCACCTTCTATTTAAAGTGTTTTAAGTCATGCTATCTCTCACAGTTTATAATTAATATTTACCTGTAGGATTATCAGGAGAATATCTGCCTACCCCCATAAATCTAATCAGTCAGAGTGGCTCTGTGTCAGTTCTATTCATCATTACATTCCCAATGCCCAGTACTATGTGGTATAGCAGGTAATGGATAAATATTCATTGATGAACAAATTGATTATCGAATGAACAAACATTTTTTGACAATCACGGAAATATGTTCTTATACTGAGATACAGGTTTAAATATAGATAGCTGGTTATATCAGCTTTACTAACTCAAAGAGATAAGGAGATATTGTTTTGCTCTCTTTGAAACCAGCTCCTGGTATCAGATTGCTCTTTTGGGAAATGACCTTTTGCCTAAAGACAGAAATCATTCACTGTACAACCTCAGAAGTGGAATGAGTGACATAATGATGCAGAAGTCCAAAGACTTTTTTGCAAACAAGTTTTCTCAAATTCTAGACAACTGTCTTCTTCATTACTGTCAAAAAACTGAAGCCATATCTCAAAACACTAAATCTATGTATTACCAATACAATGCACCTCCTCTTTCTTTTCTATTTCACTAAGTCTGACCTGGGCTACCACAGTTGGGAAACACTTGCTCTTTTATCAGAAAATACATCTATAATCCACATCCATTTTACTTCTAAAGCAGTTTTAATTTGGGGCCTTACCCCTGGCCCTGGCTTACCCGCTACCCCTTTAATCCCCTGGCCCTGGCTTCCCCTCATCTCCTTCCCACCAGCATCACCCACTTACACCCTGTGTGTGGGCCATGCTTTCCTTTGGCTGTTTCTCAAATTCAGCCAGCACTATCCCTCTCTGGGACCCATACTGGGCATTCCCTCCACCAGGAAAGCCTTTCCAAGACCTCTGCATGGCTCCTCCTTCCCTCAGTTCTTGGTGCAAATGGCTTCCCTAAAAAAACAACCTACCAGGAATTCCCTGTCCTTCCCTGCCTTAATTTCCCCCATCGCATTCCTCATCATCTGACATACTTGTCTATTTTTATACTATTTCCAGAGCTCCACACACCCCAACACACTAGAATACAAACTCCATGCATATCTTTTTTTGTTCACTGACATATCCCAAGTGTCTAAAACTGCCTGGGGCAAAGAAAATGCTGAATAAATATTTGTAAAATTGAGTGAATATGCATTGTGGTGGCTCAACCTCTCATGAAATCTATTACACAAGACTCTCTGCTCTAACCTGGTCCATAAGTGGGCCAAAGAAGCAGTCCACTGCAAGGAAGAACATGCTGTACGAAAAACAGGACTTAAATTAATAAGAAAAAGAACATCTTGATTTTAAAAAGAAAAAATTGGCAACTAACAGGAACAGCAATTTGCACACACATAAAATTCAGATAGCTAAAATTTTTTTCCTTTTTCTTTTTTTTCATATATTTTATTGATTATGCTATTACAGTTGTCCCATTTTTCCCCCTTTATTCCCCTCCACCCTGCACACCTCCTCCCACCCATATTCCTCCCCCTTTAGTTCATGTCTATGGGTCATACATATGGGTCATTGTTTAGCTTCTCCATTTCCTATACTATTCTTAACCTCCCCCTGCCTATCTTCTACCTACCATTTATGCTTCTTCCCTGTACTTTTACCCCCTCTCCTCCCTTCCCCCTCCCCAATGAAGTCTCTCCATGTGATGCCCATTTCTGTGATTCTGTTCCTGTTCTGGTTGTGTCCTTAGTTTTTGTTTTCATTGTTTGTCTTTTCTCTTAGGTTCATTTGTTGATAGTTGTGAGTTTGTTGTCATCTTACTGTTTATATTTTTTATCTTCTTTTTCTTAGATAAGTCCCTTTAACATTTCATATAATAAGGGCTTGGTGATGATGAACTCCTTTAACTTGACCTTATCTGGGAAGCACTTTATCTGCCCTTCCCTTCTAAATCAAAGCTTTGCTGGCTAGACTAATCTTGGATGTAGGTCCTTGCCTTTCATGACTTCAAATACTTCTTTCCAGCCGCTTCTTGCCTGCAAGATTTCTTTTGAGAAATCAGCTGACAGCCTTATGGGAAATCCTTTGTAGGTAACTGTCTCCTTTTCTCTTGCTGTTTTTAGGATTCTCTCCCTATCTTTAATCCTGGGTAACTTAATGATGATGTACCTTGGTGCATTCCTCTTTAGGTCCAACTTCTTTGAGATTCTCTGGGCTTCCTGGACTTCTTAGAAGTCTATTTCTTTTGCCAGCTTGGGGAAGTTTTCCTTCATTATTTGTTCAAATAAGTTTTCAATTTCTTGCTGTCATTCTTCTCCTTCTGGCACCCCTCTAATTCAAATATTGGAACATTTCAGGTTGTCCCAGAGGTTTCTAAGAGTCTCTTCACTTTTTTGAATTCTTGTTTCTTCACTTTGTTCTGGATGATTGTTTATTTTTTCCTTTTGTTCCAAATCATTGCTTTGAGTCCTGGTTTCCTTCCTGTCACTGTTGGTTCCCTGAATATTTCACTTCATTTCACTTTGGGTATCCTTCATTTGTTTTTTCATTTTTTGACCAAGCTCAATCAGATCTGTGAGCATTTTGATTACTAGGGCTTTAAATTCTCCATCAGACAGGTTGGTGATCTCCTCCTTGCTTAGCTCTTTTCTGAGGCTTTGCTCTGTTCTTTCATTTGGGCCATATTTCTTTGTCTTGGCACAGCTGATAGGTTGTAAGGGGGCGGGGACTTAGGTAATCACCTGGGCAGAGCAACCTTCCTTGCTGTGCTGCAGCGCTGCCTTTGGGGAGGGCCAGAGAGGGAACTGTGAGGCTTGCCTGCTTGTCTCTAGTGCACTTTTCAACAAACTCTCATGTGAAACCAGAGTTTCTCCCACTGTGGCAACCTCAGCCAGTAGCCTGCAGTCAGCGCTGAGTCTCAGTTTCCCCCTGAAGTCAGCTCCTCTTGCGCAGCCTGCTGAGCCCGTAGCCAACCCCGCCCCTCTGCCACTGCACCACTGCAGTTTTTCTGAGTCGGCCTGCGCAGTCCACCGCCTTACCAGTCTGGTTGTTCTGGCTGATTTTTTCTTTAATTCCTTGGTTGTCAGAGTTCCATGAAGTTTGATTTTCTGGCACCTTTGGTTGTTTACTGATTTTAGATTGGTTGTTATCCTCCTTTTGGTTGTGCGAGGAAGCAACGGGTTTCTACCTATGCCTCCATTTTGGCCGAAACTCTCCCAGAGCCTTATTAATGTGAATTCTGATCCATAGGGTCAAGCCCTGTACGAGGGTAAACACAACCTACACAAGGGACACACCTGGGGAATCCAGCTCAAGTGACTAAGGAGACTACACCACTGGGCCCCACAGGACACCTACTACATAAGACCAGAGACCTAGCAGCCCTACCTAGTGCATAGAAACACACACAGGAAGACAGCCAAAATGCAGAGACAAAGAAACATGTCCCAAAAGAGAACAAAACTCCAGAAAAATAACTAAACAAAATGCGGACAAGCAATCTACTAAATGCAGAGTTCAAAACTGCTTCTAAGAATGCTCAACGGACTTAGGGGAATAGTAGGTGAACTTAGTGAAAACTGTAACAAAGAGGTAGAAAACATAAAAATGAATAAAGGAAACAAAAAAGATCCAGTCAAGAAATGAAGTATACACTACTGAAATAGAGAATACATTATAGGTAACCAACAGTAGAGCAGATGAATAAGAGGATCAAGTCAGTGATTTAGAAGGTAAGGAAAAAAAACACCCAACAAGAAAGCGAAAAGAAAAAATTCTACCCC
>PVJI01022339.1:0-25486 GCA_004026765.1 Micronycteris hirsuta | reverse complement strand
ACCAGGTTCTCTTTGCCCGCCGCCAGAGGAAAGACGTAAAAGGAAAGGAATTATTTATTTGGAAGTTGTACAGACTAAAGTTCTTTAGAATATGCATAAACACACACAGTCCTTCCCTCTCCCTCTGCCCCATCTGGGGTACCATATCTCACACAGGCTCCCGGCACCATCCACGTGGCAAAAAGGGAGCACTTCCAGTGCCACAGAGGTCCTGACCCTCACCCAAGCCACGTGGTCCTGAAAAGAGACGCCAAGTGGCTGCCCCGCCTGGATTTAAATCCCAGCGCCAATCTTTCTCTGCAGCCTCATTTCTGGCTCCTCCCACAATTGGCCACAGCTGCCAGCATTCCGGGCAGGTGTGACCCTTTGGTGTGGAGCCAATTATCTCCAAGTTCTTCTGGATCCCATTACAAATCCCTCTTTGGGGGCCCCCCTCTTGGCTGCACCCTGTTACATCCCCACTCAATTAAACCCATATTTTCTCTAGATTTGAAGACCTATCTTCACTTAACACTACATTGCTCGTACTGTAAATAGTCCTGTTTTTGTTGTGATGTGCTTCTGTAATTTGGCACAGGACCACACTGTTTGCTACTCCAGTGTGGTAGGCGGAATTCTCACATGGCCCCTGAGATGTCCCACCTTTCTTATACCTGAAGATGATAAACTTTATCTCCATAATATTTTTTATATTATAATTATATGGCACATTTGGCTTTAAGAAAGAAATAATTTGGGTGGCCCAAATCTTAATCACATGAGCTCTACGATGTATTTGGAAATTTTTTAAATTTTATTTTTCCATTAGAGTTGGCATTCAATATTATTTTATATTAGTTTCAGGTGTACAGCATAATGGTTAGACAATCATATACTTTACAAAATGATCCCCTCCCTCCCTGATAATTCAAGTACCCATCTGGCACCACACACAATTTCTGTAATGTTATTGACTGTTCCCTACGCTGTACTTGACGTACATGAGCCCTTGTAAATCACAGAGTTTTCTCCATCCACTGGCAGAAGAAGAGAGAGATTTGCAGCATGAGAAGCAGGTCCCTGGAGGGAGAGTCCCCGACCAAAGATGAGGACTGAAGTGTCAAGAATCTGAGCTGCTGTGGGCTACTCCTGGCCAACAGCCAGTAGGAAAACAGCGACCTCAGTCCTACATCGTCAAGGGACTGAACTCTGCCAATGATCTTGGAAGCAGATTTCCTTTAGACCACAGGTGGCAAACACAAGGCCCGCAAGCCAAATCCGGCCCTCCACCTTGTTTTATCGGCCGGCACCTTGTTTCTATCTGGCGGCAGCACTGAGCCCTCGCTCAACTGTTAAGGAGTAGTTACATGTATACAGTCCTAAAATTACATTCGGCCCTTTGAAGGCAACCATGAGGCTGATGTGGCCCCCCGTGAAAATGAGTTTGACACCCCTGCTGTAGACCCTCTAGATGAGAACTCAGCCAGCTAACACCTGGGTTTCGGTCTTGTAAAATGTTCAGCGGAGAACCCACCCACACCTGCCAGACTTTTGACTGACAGCTGTAAACTACTGAATGGATGTTGTTTGAAGCTGCTACATTTTTGGCAACTTGTTAAATAGCCATAGAAAAACGATAAACATAGTTTTATGGTAAGATTTGAGATCTGGTTGAAATACCCTTTATTATACACTTTCAGAATTGCATTTGCTCACCTTTTTCATAGAGTCTTCTGGATATACTTACAAAATCACTTTCGTCACACTGAAAAACATTTTGGGGATGTTGATAGAATTGTTCTAAATTGGGGTGTCAAACTCATTTTCACGGGGGGGCCACATCAGCCTCACGATTGCCTTCAAAGGGCTGAATGTAGTCTTAGGACTGTAGAAATGTAACTGCTCTTTAACAGTTAAGTGAGAGCTCGGCGCTGCCACCGGGTAGAAACAAGGTGCAGGGCCGGATAAAACAAGGTGGTGGGCCGGATTTGGCCCTGGGCCTTGTGTTTGCCACCTGTGCTCTTAGTTGAGGTATAATTGAGGGACAATTGAGTTCCATATCAACTCAGTTTCCCTAGCTGATAAACATGTTCGGTCTTCATTTATTCAAGTCAATTACATCCTTCAGTAGCATTAAGTTTTTCTCTATGTTAAATTTACATATTAAATTTATTTTCTACATATTAAATTTATTTTCAGGAATTTATGCTTTTGTTCCTGGGATTTTAAAAATGTTACATTTCCTAACTAGTAATTGACCAGTTTTGCCAATTTTTGTTTTGTGCCCTTAATTCCTACTCTTCACTACATACTATGGTTTGCTTTACTTTTTCTCTCCTTGGCTTAAGTAAAATTCTCCAATCCAGTTTAATTTTAAACTTTCTCATTAATAGCATTTGACCCAAAAATATCCATCTGAATTCCGCCTTGTATATATCCTCCAGGATACATATATGGTGTTCTCATTGTTTCTAATGTCTAGATAGCTCTGAATTCTTTGAACCAAGATGTATTTAGAAGGGCACTGTTAAAATTTCTGAGAGTTTTCCTTGTTGTTATTATTGATGGTTATTGCTATCCTTTCATTGTTGGTTTCTAACTCTTTCATGTATTGAGATCTTCAAAGGTATGCTCAGATTTCTACTTTAGGAAATTGAGATTTTCTTTGGAGCCCAGCGCATGGTCAGTTTTAAAAAATATTCTTTGGGTACTTGGAAAGAATATTTTTTTAAATACATAATGTCCTCTACTGTGAGAAGAAATGAACTTTCCATTCAGTTTGTCATTGGCTCTCCTTACCAAAAACAGTGGTGTTCAGATATTTGGTCTTGTTTTCTCTCTCAAACCTCAACTTTGCCAGCAATAAATAACTTCATGGAATCGTTCTGTCCTCTACGTATTTCAAATGAGTATTTAGTGCACTGGGTCCCCTGAAAGGCCAGTTGCCTTTAAGGCATTAAACTGATAAACCTATTCACACTTATTCACATTAATTTGATAAGTTGTCCTGAGTTTATTTTTAAAATGTTAACAAGGCAAAAAGTTACAAAATTTGAGCAATTAAGAATAGAAGCTGCATCAGCAAATATGAATCTGCAACCAGGATTTCAATAGCAAATAAGCTGAGTCTGAATAGTTGTAGGTAATTAGTTCCACATTCATTGGATATAATTAGGAAATGCTCTCGTAGTGATTGACTCAGGAAGAGGCCAGGACAAATGAATTACCTTGCCAATTCTTATTAAAAATTTGGAAATACAAGGTAACAGAACCATTAAAGAGAACCATATTTAGAATTTAAAATTAGAATTCATTAGTAAATGAGCCTGAAAGGAAAGAAATATAAACACGATGTGTCTAATACATGAAAGGAGTTGTTATTAATTCTACATCCCACCATATTTTGTTAGTCTAGTGGCTTTCAGATTTGGTTGGCTGTAGGCCAGATCACCAGTTAAAGAAGATTTCACAGGCATCAAAGAACATTTTGTGTAAGTGTGAGTATTCATGTATATGTGCGAGGAAACATGCAAGAATACTAAACCTCCAAAATAAGTGATTACACAAACATATTTCAATGCCTAGTATTCTAAGATATTCATATGCAATTTTTTATTCATTGCTTTTAATCTTTGCACGTTAAATGACAGTGGTTTAACCCCATCGGGTGGAGTAAAATAAATATGACAGTGTTCCTGATGCTTATAAATTTGTTACTTTGTCGGGGGGGGCAGACACCCCCCCCACCCTCAGCCACCACGGATGAGAATAAGTCTACCAAGACATGATCTGCTTGGGGAGGAAAGATGGTCAGTCTCTCAAAGGAGAAGGGCCTTGAGCCTGTTCCTCGATGGGCTTTTATTGGGTTTAATTTGCACAGGAATACAGGTAAAGATCATCAATCATTGTCAGAAAGTAATGACCAAACAATAGGTAACATTCAAAGAACTATGAGGGCTTATTCTGAGTCAGGGTCAGATAGCCAAAGGGCCATCAAACTTTGGAAAACAAACTTATTTTATGTTTGGACCCTTATTTAATTTGAGGGTATTCTTAGCAAAGCAGGTTTCACAGGATTTTATGCATTCTTTCTTATGCCTGATTTCCCCCAGGAACCTGCCCTTTCCAGCACAGGGCCACACCCACCTCCGGCATTGTTTCAGGCTTAAGTCAGGTGGGGGATTCGAGCAGCCAAGAGATTAGGAGACTTTTTACAGATAGAATGAGGACTCAGGCTATAACAAAACCAAAGGGTGAGGGTCCATCACCCCTCTTCTGTTGTCCCCTAAGTCCTTCTGTGATGGCCCCTTAGTGACCATGCCGGTCTTAGGTCATTTCTCCCTTGAGGAATCTTACTCGTCATTGGCTAACCAGTCATCTTCCCAGGGCCAAGCAGGGTGAAGTAAAGGGGGCAGAGGTTGTGGCCCTGCTGGGAGGATAAGCTTTGTCTGCTTAGTGACTTATGGTCCCAAGATCTTTTTACTCAGCCTTAGCCATGAGAGGTTACAGCTTCTGAAACCAGGTGGTGGGGTTCCCAACATTACTTTTAACGGTTTTACTTACCTCTTTGGGATATGCTACTTTACCTGTAGAATAAGAACACTGAACTGGGAGCTAGAAGATCTAACGGTTCCTTTCAGTTCTAAAATCCTAAATGCCATTGATACTGCTGTTTATTGTAAATAGTGTGTTACTTCTTGGAGTCTTATTCACTTACTTGCATTTATTAAGAACTGTAAAGAGTGAGACTTTAATTTACTTGCAAGCTAACAAGTTAGTTTGCCACAAATTCATGGATGTTGGCATAAGACAGGAGGCTCCTAGGTGAGAAACACGGGACAGTTATTACTAAGGGTGCATCAAGCAGTATGAGTTTCTTTGTGTCAGTTCCCCTTGCCCTGCAAGTCCCAAAGGGGCAGAGCTGAGGGCCCAGATGGGTGCTATAAATGAAGCAAGCTTGGTTCACAGCTAAGAAGCCCTATGCTTAGGGACAAGCAAACCTGCCCAACCTTTGCTCCAGAGGGAGACGTTAACTTGAATATACTGGATAGTAAGCAAACCTGGCCTCTGTTATGGAGGGAGACACTATTTTCATTTTCCAAGGCTTTAGCTATATGAACATCCTTGAAAAGTTAATCTGGAGCAAAAAGCTGTGAGTGCCTCTTGTTCATGAGATGTGTAGAAAGGCAAGACACTTGAGGAAAAGTATCTCCAGACGTCGCCTTATTCCAAAAGATAAGTCAATTAACAGCCTCTAAATAATTTATACATGTACTATGTCACTGTAACAGGGTGCAGCCAAGAGGGGCCCCCCCAAAGAGGGATTTGTAATGGGGTCCAGAAGAGCTTGGAGATAATTGGCTCCACACCAAAGGGCCACACCTGCCCTGAATGCTGGCAGCTGTGACCAATTGTGGGAGGAGCCAGAAATGAGGCTGCAGAGAAAGATTGGCGTTGGGATTTAAACCCAGGCGGGGCAGCCATTTGGGGTCTCTTTTTGGGACCACACGGCTTGAGCATCTGGTTGGGACCACGAAGTTTTGGCAAGTGGGGACCACTCGGCTTGGGTGAGAGTCAGGACCACGTGGCTTTGGAAGTGCTCCCTTTTTGCCACGTGGATGGTGCCAGAAGCCTGTGTGAGATATGGTACCCCAGATGGGGCAGAGGGAGAGGGAAGGACTGTGTGTGTTTATGCATATTCTAAATTAGAACTTTAGTCTGTACAACTTCCAAATAAATAATAATTCCTTTCCTTTTATGTTTTTCCTCTGGTGGCGGGCAAAGTGAACCTGGTAAGGGGCAGGAACCCCCGGGGGAAAAAAGGGGGT
Organism: Micronycteris hirsuta; assembly: GCA_004026765.1. Lineage (NCBI taxonomy): Eukaryota > Metazoa > Chordata > Mammalia > Chiroptera > Phyllostomidae > Micronycteris > Micronycteris hirsuta. The sequence goes on along the minus strand of PVJI01022339.1, from coordinate 19,679 downwards.
CTTTCATATTGTTCAGCCCCCCCATCTGTTCTGTAACATCACTACATATTAATACAATTTATGTAAATCTATATAATATATTCATATTATTGAATCTATACTTCACCTTTAGTATCAAACTATTCACTCTTTTATTATGTGGATTTATTTTTGGGAAACATCTTCAAGTTGCTTGTTGTTTATGTAGTTTTTCTCATTTTAAACTAATACATGGTCAAAGTGCCACCTGGGTGCATTACATGCACACATTTATGCATACAAGGTTTTTCCGGAAAAAAATCCAGCCATTGTTAATATAACGAGAATGGTTTGTGCAACATCGATGTAATCTGGCAGCCAAGGAGAGTGGACTAGAATGCACATACTAGTCAGTGGCGGCGGGGTAGACACCATTCAGTGAACATGTGTACTGTGTGGCCAACACATTCAAAATGACTGAGTGACACATGACTCTACTCCAGGAAGACAAACAACCCAATTAAAAAATGAGCAAAGGACCTGAACAGACAGTTCTCCAAGGAGGACACACAGAGGGCCCAAAGACATATGAAAAGATGCTCAGCATCACTAGCCATCAGAGAGATGCAAATTAAACCACAATGAGATACCACTTCACACAGTGAGAATGGCCATCATTAAAAAATCAACAAATAATAAATGTGTGAGGTTGTGGAGAAGGGAACCCTAGTGCACTGTTGGTGGGAAAGCAGACTGGTGCAACCATTGTGGAAAACAGTATGGAATGTCCTCAGAAAACTAAAAATGAAACTGCCTTGCCGAAACCCGGCAATTCCACTGCTAGGATTATACCCTAAGAACCCTGAAATACCAATTCAAAGGAACCTATGCACCCCAATGTTCATAGCAGAACAATTTACAATAGCCAAGCACTGGAAGCAACCTATGTGCCCATCAGTAAATGAATGGATCAAAAAACTGTGGCAAATTTACACAACAGAATACTACGCAGCAGAAAGAAAGAAGGAGCTCCCTCTATGGCAGCATGGATGGAACTGGAGAGCATTATGCTAAGTGAAATAAGCTAGGTGGTGAGGGACAAATACCATATGATCTCACTTTTAAGTGGAACCTAATCAACAAAACGAACAAGCAAGCAAAATATAACCAGAGACATTGACATTAAGAACAATCTGACAGTAACTAGAGGGGATGTGGGGGGGGGTAGATAATGGGAGGGATGCGGGGAAGGGTTTTCAGAAACAACTATAAAGGATGCATGGAGAAAACCAAGGTTCGGGGTTGGAAGCAGGGGAAGGAGATGGAGATGGCTGGGGTGGGGCCTTGGTGGGGAGAAAATGCAGACAACTGTACTTGAACAAAAATAAAATAGGCCCGGCTGGTGTAGCTCAGTGGATTGAGCGCGGGCTGGGAACCAGAGGGTCCAGGTTCGATTCCCAGTCGGGGCATATGCCTGGTCCCCGTGAGGGCCATGTGAAAGGCAACCATACATTGTTCTTTCTCCCTCCCTTCTCTCTCTGAAAATAAATAAATAAAATCTTAAAAAATAAATAAATAAAATAATAATAATAAAAAATGAGCGAGTAGAGAAACGAATCTGCATCAAATTTTGCATTAAACTTGAACATTCCTTCATGGAAACTATTCGGATGATTCAGAAGGCCACAGCTATGGGCAACTGGTGATTGGCAGCTTCATTACAATGCACCTGCTCATGCATCATGTCTCACGCAGAGTTTCTTGGCAAAATATCAGATCACCCAAATGACTCATCCCCACTTCAGCCCAGATTAGGTACCCTGTGACTTCTAGCTTTTCCACAAACTAAAATCACCTTTGAAAGGGGAGAGATTTCAGACCATTGATGAGATTCGGGAGAAGATGACAAGTCAGCTTATTGCTTCTGGGAGAAATGTGTGAGGTTCCAAGGTGCTTACTTTGAAAGGGATTGAGGTGTCATTTTCCTATGTACAATGTTTCTTGCATCTTCTTCAATAAATGTCTCTATTTTTTATGTCATGTGGCTGGATATCTTCTGGACAGACCCCTTAGATAGATTTAGCATCTGAATCTACCAGCAAACTGCAAGCTTAGGCTAATGCTAACTGGATCAGTCAAGTTGGGCACATGTAGCTTTGAGAAGATGCACGTTCTGTTTGTATAACCCGGAGGTAATATGCCTGTGTTATCACAAAGCAGTCATACCTGGTGGGAGGATTAGGTGGGGCATGCATGAATTCAGTAAGCCATAGTTCTAGAAGTTTGAATTTTATTGCATGAAATACAAGTCTCATCCATTTCCTCCCTTCAAAAATCATAAATTGAACCAAAAAAAAAGGGAAGGAAGCCATTTATTTTTTAAGTCACTGGTAAGTTTCAGCCAGGCCTGGGGCAGCACAGTGTATTCCAGTCTCCCCATTCAATTGTTTGATTTGCCTTCAGTGCCCTGGAGGCTGTGGCTTGCGGTGCTGGCACCCTGTTTATTGCTCTGTGCAAGAAAAACAAATGAAAACATAAAGAGGACTGCCAAAGTGCCTTCGTGGGTGTAGTCAGCAGATTAAAGAAAAGCCAAGAGAAGCATTGTTCTCATCCAGCCAAATGTTGGAGATTCTGTATATTTTACCAATCCACATGTGGCAGGGAGAGAGAAATACGTGCACACAGCCGACGTTTGGGTTCCTTTGTTAACTGTCTCTACATTTGAGTTTGATTTATTTCAAAATATGGAAAACCGGTTCTGCCAACACATTTAAAAATAAATGGTGAAAAGTTCTCCTTGGTCTCCAAAATGTTCAAAACGAACACTTCAGAGGCAGACTTGGACTAGTTGTGACTAAGGCTCAAAGAACAAAGAGACTATGACCAACTTTATTTTTGGACACCTTTTTTATGTCTTGAAAATAATTATGTAGTGAGATGAATTTCTAAAATGTATTTTCTATGCACATATTTCTCTATTCTATTAGCCTAAGAACAACACTTATGATTCAAAGAGAAGAGAGAAGGTTGGAGTAATAAGTAATACTCCTCCACCTCCATTTTAAAGGGGACTTTGATTTTTTTCCAGATAGAGTTTACAGATGGAAACAACTCAAATTGTAAAAAGTGGTGGCTTCAATCTCAAGTAGAGATCAGTATGGTCCCACAAATCACAACTGAGGAGTTTCTATCAGTTTTTCTTGGAAACATGTTTATAGCTCCCATAAAATTGAAGAGCTTGAACCTCATTTATCGTGAAAATATGTTTTTTTAACTAAATTTTTATTTGTTGTGGATTTTGGTTTCCGACTATGCGGGCGATTTGCCATCATGTGTCAGTGTACCAGGAGGCCCAAACCCGGCCATCCGGTGGCTCTGCGTTCTTCCGTGGGGCTGAACGTGAACACGCCCGCACCTTTAAAGGCCCATAGCTTTGTTTTATTTAGACAGTCGCTGGTTCTTCTTTGTCCTCTGAGCCACTCATTCCTGCAACCAACATTTCGTATGTGCCTACTATGTGCCAGACTCTTGATTTAGGCTTGGGAAATTGTCAGAGAACAGAAGAGACCAAACTGCCTCTCCGTGGAGGCGCACGTCAGTGGCAAGAGACAGACAAAAGTGTAAGACATGGGCAGTGTGTCAGAGGATGATAAATGGTATGAGGAAAAATACGGCAGAAGACACATCAGTGTGAGGTTTACGATGTTCAGCAGGACAGTGAATAAAGACCTCATTAGAAGGTGAAGTTTGAGCAAATAATGACGGAGATGGATTCTAGAGGTAGAGACTTTTAGAATCCAGTGGAAGCCTGAAGGTGGGTGAAGTGTTCCGGGTTTTGTATTTCTGAAAGACTTCCAGACCAAGGACACCTAACCAGAGTGAGCAGGTGGAAAATGAGACATGGTAAGTTCAGATCAAGTTACATCTCTGTATCTTTGGCATGATTGAACCTTGGCCAATAACCTAAAGAAACTCAAGGAATTAATGATGTTTTCATTATTATTATTCAGACTATTATTTGAAAAAACTAAAATATTAGGTGCCATGTGAAATGTGCTTTATCTGTTTTGGTTTCAAATAATAAAAAAAATATATTCACGAATTTCAACTTGTACACAGTAGATCAAGTAGCATAACTCCTATTTAATAGATGATGTAATCGGTTCCAGATGTCAGTTTTTGGTGATTTTATCTTCTGGTAAGTTTAAATGATTGATTCAGGTATGTTTTCTTTATATGTTTCAACATATTTGGTACTTAAAAGTCTATAAAAAAACATGTTTCATTGCTATGAAACCACATGACTTAATAGCATAAGGAAATATGTAACTTAAAATCCTCATCACGAATAAGAGGTCAGAGAAATGCACTGTAGATATAACTAGCAATGAAATTTCTCTCTTCCATGGACACCGTTTTTAACCCATCGAGTCGGGCCCAGAGTCCCAGTAAGGGCAGCTCTTGTATGCGACACTCCATGTCGACTGGATCGAGGATGGACTCAAGCTGAAAGTCATGTTCTCTTTCTGAAGAAACTGGGAGAGAAAAACAGAAATGGAATCAGCATATTATATGGGTTTTGGAGCTGTAAATTCGTGAAGAGTAGAGATAATGTCAGCTAGATACTGGCGCAAGCAAAATTACTGACAAGCAAAAATTAGGACTCTGCAAGGAGAGCTGGCTCTCTGTGAGAAGGTGATAGATTGTATGTCCCCAGAGGGACAGCCTTGGAGAGACTGGCCGTCAGCCAAGTTTCTACCTCATGTAAGGCCTGGCTGTATTTCCTGCTTTTGGCTTCCACCAGAGTACTCTTCTCTTTATGATAAACATCCTTTTAATTTGAATCCTTTTGAGGGGTTCTGTTTCTTGCAACCAAAGAGCCCTTTACTATTGTTAGGGACTGGTTATCGTAAGGATTTGGCTTGTGTTAATTAAATACGCTTGTATTGTTTAAGCTGGCCTTTAAAATACTGTTTAAGTATGACAGAAAGGTGCTCAGATTTCTGATAGCTACCCATAACTGAAATAAATAAGGCATCTCTGTTTTCCTTCCTCACTTGAATGAAGATGAGTTTAGTGACTACGCTGCTGCATTTGGGCCTGTGAAGTTGTCAGTGTGTAGCATGTTCTTCTATTTGGAGGAAATAGCTAGACTTGTAACTACCTTTATTTAGATGTGAATGGTCTCATGTCCTCTGCAGTTTGAAAACATCACTATCCTTCTAACTATACCTCCCTTTCCCCCATTTTATGGTAAGAGTGACCAAGGTATATAGAGAATGTTGAGATAAAAAGTTCTGTACATTTAATTTTTACAACTTTAAAAATCGTGTATTAAAAGCTTGCTGTGTGCAGGTTTTATATTAGGTACAAGCGTGATTAACAGGTGGTATCCACAGCGTTCCTTCTCTTATAGAGGAACTTTTGAACTAAAGAAAATCTTTCTAAAAGCAATGGTCCATGTGCTGGGTTGCGTTACTGTGATTCAAACTTTGCTTGCTACGGCGGCCAAATAACGCGAATCCTTAGCGTGCTCGTTTGTTGGAGAGCCGGCGTCAGAAAGCGGACTACATCGCCTTGCCGACAAAATGGGCAAGATTTGCAGGATGAATCTGAAAGTCACTATAACATCACTTTTATAAAACATTTAATAAGTTTCTCAAAGAACCTAAGAAACTCTTTACTCAGTACCAAGATTTAGTTTACTCTTGTAAAAACCCAAACCTCCAAACAGGTGAAACATGTATGGGGAAGGGGGCGGTGAGTAGCAGCGTTTCTAACCGCCCGTCAGTCAGCTATTGGGTCCGTAAGGGTATTTCAGAAATATTGTTTGTTTAATGACGTAAAGGATAAATGAGTTACTTGGTAAGATGAAACAATGTTTACAGTAATATTTATCCTCATTTTTTATTACAACATGGCCATACAGTTTCTAACATTAAATTTCAGTCCTAAATTGTTGAGATTGCAAATGTATGATATTATGAATGGGCAGGGGAAGATATTTCGGCCAATGTATTTGCAATTATATTCTATGTGTATTTTTTGAATGAATACTATTTCCAATCCTAAAAGTCGATATGAAATTTTTTTTAATTTTCAAGGTGTTATTCTAATTAAAAGCAAAATCCATACTATTATGGTGAAAAGTATAGTGCTATATATAGAATACATGGATCCAGCTACAAAGTGAAGATATTTTGAGAAAGATAGAAATAATTAAGGACCAGAGAGATGTATGCAAGATTAAGATAACTTAACAAGTTAATAATAGTACTTAATTACAGTTAATGAGGTGACAAAGTAACCACTAAAATAACTTGAAAGGTAAAAATTAAGGCTGAAGTAAAATTGATGATCATAGTATAAATTTGGACAAAGACAAATGAAATAGTAGGTAAAAACATAATGATAAATTTAACTGGACTGGTAATTATCTTCCAGAAGAAGTGATTTTATTTATGAAATTGTATTTTCATCATTTTTAAGATCTGAAATAGACTTAAGACATTCCGTAATTTTTCTTGAAGGTAACCAGGATGCAAGTCCTAATAGCTCAGGTTTTCTATGGACAGAATGAGGCCAAAGAAAAAGAAGCAGGAGTGGGCCCTCCCAGCTCTGTCAGGGAGTGAAGATGACAGAACATTAATAGAAATCTTTAATTTCTCATGTTTGTCCTTGAAAGAATGCATTTCATTAGTTTTGTTTTAATTTTTTTCTTCTGTAGAGCATTTAAAGATACATTCCAATTTCACAATTCCCAGGGAACAATAAAAACTCATTTTTCACTGCTCTTGTCTGTTAACTCCCCCCATTTTCTCATATCCTTCCATTTTGATACCCTCTTTTGTCATATCAACTTCTTTTCCACTCTTTCCCATTCCCCTTCACTTCTCCAGGCTTGAATCCTTTGTATATTGGAAACAATCATTCCTGTAGTGGGTGCTCCCTTGAAATCCCCTCCTGTTACTAAATGTACGCTATAATTATTTCTTTCATAATAGCCTTCTCATTAATTACTTCTCATAAATGCACTTAAATTATGAGAAACTTAAGTAACAGAAGAACCTTAAACATCTATAAGCACGTGGGAGGACTTCCAGTTTCCAGTTTTACATATAAGGAGCTTGGAAGTCGACGCTCCATCCTAACAAAAAGTGAGAAGCTGAAAAGACTGAAAAATCAACGACTCTTCTTGCATGCTGTAGAGAGGAAGTCACAGGAGAAACCACTCCCCCAAGATTGGAGAGAGACAGGCAAATACAGGGAGTCACCAATGTCAGAGCAGGGACAAGTGGCCCCCGCTGCAGGAGCTCAGGCTGGAGGAGGAACCCCTGAGCTGTGATTGACATATTGCTGGAGGCTTGGCACAGACGAGTCTAACAGTTCAATACTCCAGGGCGACCGAGTCGTTGTAGGGAGTGGTGGGCACAATATTGAGAGATTTACCTCCGGGAGCTTGACAGGTTCTCACAGTAAATACTGGAGGGAAATCCCCTTGAACTTTTGGCAAGGGAAGGGAAAGGAACCGTTTTTAAATGCTCCAGAACACTCTGTTCTTAACGAGGCCTATCCTCAGGGGAAACTAGGTCACCAGAGCCTATCTGGGATCTAGTCAGAGTCTCACTGACTCCGAGGAAGAAAATTAACCAACGCTATCAACTCTAGCCTGCCCTGGGGGAAGAAGGGAAAACTCACTCGGGCCCACTCTCACATCCTGTACCACCCAGGAGGAGGGGAAAAAATAAAAAATAAAAACAAGAAACTTATGAGGTTCACAGCCTAGAGGCACAGGCTCAGCAAAACAGACCCAACCATGGCTATAGAATGCTTCCCCTCCCCATAGAGCTTATGGCCACGCGCCTAAGGCCTGTGTACTTTTACATGCTATCTAAAAACAAAAAAACAAAAAACAAGGCATACTAAAAGGAAAAAAACACAAATTGAGGTGACAGAGCAAGCCTCAGAACCAGACATAGCATTGAATTATTTGATGAGGAAATAAACAACTATATTAATATGCTAAGAGTTTCAGTGGACAAAGTAGACAGCGTGCAAGCACAGATGGTAGAGAGATGAAAACCCAAAGAAAACTGAAAAGAAATGCTGGACATCAAAAACACTGTAGCAAATGGAGAATACCTTGAATGGCTTATTAACAGACTAGGCACAGCTAAGCCCAGAATCTCTGGATTTACTGGACTTTCAGCCAAGATGGAGGCGTAGGTAGATACACTTTGCCTCCTCGCATAACCACAAGGACAAGAACAAATTTAAAAACAAAAAACAACCAGAACTGCCAGAAAATTGAACTGTATGGAAGTCCGACAACCAAGGAGTTAAAGAAGAAACATTCATCCAGACTGGTAGGACAGGTGGAGCTGGACTGAGAGGGCTTGTGGTGAGGTGGCAGCTGATGGACCGGGTGGACCCACATTCGAGTGCAGATAAACCAGAAGGAACAACTGGGGAGAAGGACAGAGCTGCAACGCAGGGCTCCAGCGTGAGGAACTAAAGCCTCAAAACTTCTAACTGAAAACACCTGTGGAGGTTGAGGCAGTGGGAGAAACTCCCAACCTCACAGGAGAGTTCATTGGAGAGGCCCACAGGGTCCTAGAATGTACATAAACCCACCTACCTTGGAATTAGCACCAGAAGGGCCCAACTTGCTTGTGGGTAGTGGGGGAAGTGACTGAAAACCGGCAGAGAGCAGAGCAAGTGGCACTGTTCCATCTTGGACCCCTCCCCCACATACAGCATCACAATGCAACCACCTGGGTTACCCCACCCTGGCGAATACTTAAGGCTCCACCCCTTACTACATGATGGCACGCCGAGACAAAAAAATATGGCCCAAATGAAAGAAGAGATCAAAGTTCCATAAAAAATACAACTAAGTGATGAAGAGATGGCCAACCTATCTGATGCAAAGTTCAAAACACTAGTAATCAGGATGCTCACAGAAATGGTTGAGTATGGTCGCAAAATAGAGGAAAAAGTGAAGGCTATGAAAAGTGAAATAAAGGAAAACGTACAGGGAACCAACAGTGATGGGAAGGAACCCAGGACTCAAATCAACAATTTGGACCAGAAGGAAGAAATAAACATTCAGTCAGAACAGAATGAAAAAACAAGAATTCAAAAAAAATGAGTAGAAGCTTAGGAACCTCCAGGTCAACTTTAAACATTCCAACATCTGAATCATTGGGGTGCCAGAAGGAGAAGAGGAAGAGCAACAAATTGATAACTTATTTGAAAACATAATGAAGGAGAACTTCCCTAATCTGGCAAAGGAAATGGACTTCCAGGAAGTTCAGGAAGCTCAGAGAGTCCCAAAGAAGATGGACCCAAAGGAGGACACACCAAGGCACATCATAATGACATTACCCAAGATCAAAGATAAGGAGAGAATCTTAAAAGCAGCAAGAGAAAAGGAGACAGTTACCTACAAAGGAGTTCCCATAAGACTATCAGCTGATTTCTCAAAAGAAACTTTGCAGGCAATCAGGGACTGGAAAGAAGTATTCCAAGTCATGAAAAGGCAAAAACCTACATCTGAGATTACTCTATCCAGCGAAGCTATAATTTAGAATGGAAGGACAGATAAAGTGCTTCCCAGATAAGGTCAAGTTAAAGGAGTTCATTATCACCAAGCCCTTATTATATGAAATGTTAAAGAGACTTATATAACAAAAAGAAGATGATCAAAAATACGAACAGTAAAATGATGACAAACTCACAACCTTAACAACTGAACCGAAAAGAACAAAAAAATGAACTAAGCAAACAACTGGAACAGGAACAGAATCACAGAAATGGAGATCACATGGAGGGTTATTAGCAGGGACAGGGAGGAGGGAGCATGGGGGAAAAGGTACAGGGAATCAGAAGCATAAACGGTAGGTACAAAATAGACAGGGTGAGGTCAAGAATAGTAAGGGAAATGGAGAAGCCAAAGAACTTATATGTGTGACCCATGGACATGAACTAATATGGGGGAATGATGGTGGGGGGGTGGTTTACAGGGTGGAAGAGAATAAAGGGGAGAAAACAATGGGACAATGATAATAGCATAATCAATAAAATATATTTAAAAAAATCTCTGAGCTTGAGGATATCTCAGTAGAAAATTCCAAAACTGAAAAGAAAGAAAAAAGACAAAACCCAGAACAGAATATCCAAGGACTTTGGGTGAACTACAAAAGGTATAACAAATGCATAATAGGAATATCAGAAAGAAAAGAGAAAAAAGAACAAAAGAAATATTTAAAAGAGTAATGAGTGAGAAGTTGCCCAAATTAATATGGCACCAAATCACAGATCTAGGAAACTCAAAGAATGCATAGCAGAATAAGCACCAAAAAGCAACATCTAGGCATATCACTTTTAAATTCTAGCAAATAAAAGGGAAAGAAAGAAAATTCCTAAAAAATCCAGAGGGGAAAACACCTTACTTACGGAGGAACAAATACAAGAATTGCATTCACTTTCTTCTCAGAAACCATGTAAGAAGAGAATAGGGTGAAATATTTAAAGCGTTGAAAGAAAAATACCACCAACCCAGAATTCTTTACCATTCCTCTGAATTCCTAAATTGTTTTTAAGAAAATTTGCATAAATTAAGGTTTAGAATTCCTTTTTACTGTAAATTTCTTTGAATTTTGACTAATACAAGGTCATGTATCCATTGTTATGGTATCACACAAAATAGTTACACTGCTCAAAAAAAAAAAATACCCCGTGTTTCACTTATTCAACTCTACCCTTTCCCCTGAAGTTCTGATCTTTTTGCCATCTCTATTGTTATGCCTTTTCTTGAAAGTCATATAACTGGCATCCTACAGTAGACTTGCTGCTTTTATTTAGGAATATGCATTTAATATTCATCTATGTGTTTTGATGGCTTGATAGCTCATTTCCTTTTATTGCCAAAAAGTATCCAATATCTGGATATATCATGGTTGGTTTGTCCAGTCACCCTTTGGAGGACATCTTTCTTACTTCTATTTTTTAGCAATTATGAATAAAGCTGCTACAACATTTTAAATCAGTGGGGTAAATAGCTAAGAGTGCAATTGTTGGATTGTATGATAAGACTTTAAGTTTTTAAGAAGCTGCCAGATTGCCTTCCAAAATAGCTGTATCACTTTACATTCACATCAGCAATGACTAAGAATTCCTGTTGCTTTGCATCCTCACCAGCGATTAGTACTGTCAGTTTTTTTGTTTTTTGTCTTTAGCCATTCCAATAGGCAGGTAGCAGTATCAATTTCACAGTATTTAATTAAAAAATGTTAGGGCCATAAAATTCTAACTTTGGAAATATTAAACACCTTACTTTCTTAAATTTTATTCTGTTTCTTTTTGCATACCCTATTTGAAATAAAAAATACAATATTTTAAGACATTCATATTCTCCATTAATGAACACATGTTTGTGTATAAAATTTCTTAACTTCTCCCAGTTTTGGTGACACTTTTCTGCATCATTGTATGGCCAAATAAAGCAGTTCAAGCGCAGTTCTTTCAAGCTCCAAAATTACATCTTAAATGGTATAATCTAATCTAAACTTACCTGATTCGGAGATCCTTCACTCTTCAGTTCAAACGAAAAACAAACAAACAGGATTTCGAAACAATTCAATCAATATTTCTTTTCTTGTGTTTAATTTGAACTCTCACAAAATAACACTTACATCTTTCCTTAGTTTGACTTCTAAAGATTGATTTTTATGCTATTAAGCAAAGTGATTTGTGGGTATGGATGATTTTCCTAATAAAATTTTATCTCTATTGTATTCTATATAAATCCATTACTAATTTAAAAGGGTTTAGGATACCAACTTTTTGAGGACAATGAAGACCCCTAAGATTGCTAATTATAGCTTTTCTCATTTATAAGAGAATTCTTCCCTCCTGGAAAAGCCCATTAAAAGCAGAGATTCGAGTACATTTGGATGGTTTTTACAAACTTTTTAGAACATCTCTGAAGCACATTTATTTCAGTTTCCCTAAAATGAACCACTTTATTGAAATTAAGGAATATTAATGCTTTCCCCAAAAGAGATATCCTTCACTCCGTGTCATATTTTTGACATTTGACGGTTTTGATAAACATGTTCTTAGCCTACTCCCTAAGTAATGTCTCCACCCTTCCACTTTCAAGATATTCCATTTAGATTAACCAAGCACCTGCCAGTTGCTTCAGGATGTGATAACAGAATTTTCACCCCATGAATAACTCCTCTTGGATCTTCCTAATTTGTTCACCTGGATTTTCATCATGATACTTAAAATCAGATCTTCCATTTTAATAAAAGGCTAATTTATCCTGATCTAAGGTGAAACTTCTAACTCTTACATCATTAACCCCCCCCCCACACACAGAAACATGCCCATGTTAGATTCATACACTGTCTAATGTACACATTTATATAGGTGTATAGCCTAAGTTTTTAAACTTCTTTGACAATAGCAATATATTTTAATCATTGATTTCATACAAATTTAGTACTATTTTTCATTAAAAAAACCCTAATCCTTACATAACTTGTACAATTTGCTTTGTTGCATAAGCGAGCCCCTTTGCCTTACCATGGAACAGGAAAGGGTAGGTAGGCAGTGGAAGGATTAGAACACTGGCAGAATTAGGTGCAAATCCCTGGGCAGAGTACTTAATGCTAAATCTGTTTCCTCATCTCTCAAGTGGGGATGCTACAGGTTTAGAGGCAGTACAGGAAAATGACTTGATCCGCTGGCTTGCTATGGTTGCCCATGACTGAGGGCAACTTCACAACTTCAGTTACTTCCTGCTGTCCAAGAGAGAAGTCAGCTCTCTTCACAGGCGTGCTTTGGTCTGTCACCCCAGAACATTTGCTATTGCAATATGTGTTAACATAGTTTAGAGATGTTCTTCCTTAAAAAGCAAAAATGAAACAAAAAAAATGCCACAGAGAAAAATATATGCATTTAAAAATCTCAAGATAAAATGTGTTTAGTGCTAAACTTAATCAGTTCAGATTTTAAATTAAAAACTATGTCTACGCAGATTTCAGGATAGTAGTATTTCTTTTATTCCAGTTCTTTTTTTTTAAGCACTGAGTTTCTTTTTACCATAAACATAATGCTTTTGTTATCAAGTATGCTTTTTGTTATGGTGTAACCATGATTTATAATATCATTTATATTATAAATGTATAACATGGACATATATTAATTTTAGTTTTATATTTGACTTTTGTAATATTTCAGAAAGTCTCTGCCTTGTTTTTTCATGAAAGAAAATGAACCTAGCACCTCTATTATAAATTAAAAATATTTTTAATCAATATATACACATTAAAATTAGTCAATAATATCATATAGTGAGAGTATGTATTTTATTCTCAAAGGTCTATTTTCTCCAAATGAGATGGAAATTTTGCTTTTGAACGATCATTATTTAAAAAGCCATTATAAAAAAAAAACTATACATTTTCTAGCATTTTCTCCAAGGACAAGTCAAGGGAAAAAAAGGCCTATTTCAGAGCCATTAAATTTGTAACCGTTCCTTTGCTGTTGAAAGAATTTCTATGCATTTTTTATACTCTACCACAGGGTGGAGTATTGCTTTAAATATGGGACCTTTTTACACCATGCATTCCTAACTAGATTAATTCTATTATGTAGATAGATAGTGAAATGGGTTTTAGTGAATGTTGATGAAATTTTGGGTACTAAAACATTAAGCCCTATAGGATTTATTTGAAATATTAGTCAGGTACAATTAAAAACAAATAGTAAACATAAGTATTTCACTTAATGACCACCCCGCCCTCCGACCAACAAAAGAAAGCAAAGAAGCCTATTCCAATTGTATGGTATAATGTCTTGAAATTGTTATTAAATTGTGTGTATTTCTCCTTCAAAGGCAGGAGTCATACACACACACACGCACACACACATTGTGATAATGCACAGTTTATGTTGAAAAATATTTATTAAAATAATATATTACATTACTTTGAAAATATGGCTGTGGTACTGAATTGTTTTAGAATCATCATGCTAAATATTTGACTTACCAAAACAAAGTCTGTTTATAGACATTAAATAATTCCTAGCTGAGATATAGCAAAAGTCATCTCCTTTCAGTTACTCAATGCTACTTAAAAAAAAAAAAACAAAAAACTTTTTTATTGCTGTTCGATAACAGTTTTCCCTGTTTTTCCCACATTACTCTCCCCCGACCTACCCACTCCCACCTCCCACATTCAACCTTTCCCCTCCCCGGTTGTCTTTGTCCATGGGTCCTTTATACATGGTCCTTGATTTGACCATTCCCCTTCTATCCCCCATGACCCCTCTCCCCTCCCCTCTGGTTTTAACTCAGAGAAAGCACAAATGTTCTCCCTGGAAGCTGAGACTACTGGGCCAATTCCTACGGATCTGACAGTCATGAAATTACATGTCCATGGCATTTCTCTGCCTGATGTCCCTTGCTTGTTACTCAGCAGACTAAGGGCAGGAGCTTTGATTGGGCAGCAACATGGATTTCATGCAAACGCCAATTCTGCATGAAAATGAAGAAAGCATGCTTAACTAGTGTGCAGAGGCTCACATCCCAGACCTCTAGAGGAAGAACTGAAGAGTTTGTTACGTGTGACTTAGACCAAAGTGTTTCAGAACACCCGTCCAGGCATATGTCTTCTCAAAATATTTCAACTTATGATCATCAAATGAAGCAAATGAAAATGAAAAGGACCTTTCCCCAGCTCCACACCTCATCCTGAGCGTGTACATGGAGCCAAGAGTAAGATGGTAATGGAAGATAAATTCAAATTTGGAAAGAGAAAGATAACATTTAAAGCCATTATTTTAAAACTGAAGAGCAGTTTAATTTTTCTTTTTATAGTTGCTGAGTAGTAAGAAAGCAAATATTTTATGTTTGGCCCAACAACTTAATTTTTATTGAAATGTAATTTATACAAAATTAACAACTTTAAAGTGTACAATTCAGTGGCAATTAGTGCACTTAAAATGCTGTGAAACCACCATCTCTCTCCATTTCATAACTTATTTTGTCACCCCAGAAGAATACTTTGTACCCAAAAGAACACTCTGTTCTCATCCCAGAAGAACACTCTGGGGAGAATAAGCACTCCACACTCCCTCTATCCCTGGACAATCACTAGTCTGTTTTCTGTCTCTATGGACTTACCTGTTACAGATGTTTCATGTAAAAGGTATCATACAGTACATGGCATTTTGTGTCTGGCTTTTTCCCCTTAGCATAATGTTTTCATGGTTCATGCATGTTATAGCATGTATCAGAATATTGTTCCTTTTTATGGCTGAATAATACTCCATCACATGTATAACCATATTTTGTTTATTGATTCCTCCATTGAGGGGCTCTTGGATTGTTTCCATCTTTTAGCTACTTTGAAAAATGTGGCAGTGAATATTGGCATACAAGAATCTGTCTGAGTCCCTGTTTGCAATTCTTTCAGGTATATACTTAGAAGTGGAATTGCTGGGTCATAGGGTAATGCTATATTTAGCTTTTTGAAGAAATGTCAAACTTGTGTGCAGCAAATGCACTTTTACAATATCACCAACAATGTATGAGGGGTCCAGTCTCTCTACATCCTTATAAATTCTTTTTTTTCTGTTTCTTTTTTTAAATCATTTTTTAATTAATTTTCAAATACAGTTGTCTCCATTTTCCCACCACCACTTTCCCCTGCCCCACCCCCACCTCCCACCCTCAGTTCTACCCCCCTTTTGCTTTGTCCATGGGACCTTTATACATGTTCTTTGACGACCCTTTCCCTTCTTTCTCATTAGCTGCCACATTTGCTGTTTTGTTTTCAATTATAATCATTTTAGTAGTTGTGAAGTGTTATCTATTGTGGCTTCGTTTGCGTTTTCTTAATGGCTAACGATGTTAAGCAACTTTTCATGGGCTGTTGGCCATTTGTGTATCTTCCTTGGTTAAATGCCTATTTAAATTTTTGTTCATTTATTAATTGACTCTTTGTGTCATGGAGTTTTAGGCTTTTAAAATATATTCTGAATATTAAATCCTGATCAGATAATTTTCAAATATTTTATCCTATTCTGTAGGGTGTTTTTTCACTTTCCTAATAATGTTCTTTGCTACACAAATGTTTTTAATGTTTATGAAGTCCGACTTATCTTTTTCTTATTACTTGTGCTTTTGATGTCAAATCTAAGAATCCATTGCCAATTAGAAGGTCATCAAGAATAATCCCTATGTTTTCTTCTAATAGTTTTATAATTTTAGCTCTTATACTTATGTTGTTCATCCATTTTTGAGTTAATTTTTGCCTATGAAGTGAGGTAGGAGCCCAATTTAAATTTTTGTGTAAGGTTACCCAGTTGTCTCAGCGCCATGTTAAAGAACTGTTTTTTCCTCATTGAATAGCTTTGGTACCCTTGTCTCAAACCAACTGTCAAAAGATGTTTGAGTCTATTTCTGGATTCTCCATTCCATTTCATTTGTCTGTTTTGTAACCCTATGCCAGTACCACCCTGTTTCAAATACTTTAACTCATAGTAAGTTTTGAAATCAAAATGTGAGTCCTCCAACTTTAACTCTTTCAATGTTGTTTTTGGCTAATTGGCACTTCTTGAAATTTCATGTGCATTTCAAGTAGAGTTTTCCATTTTCATAAGGAAAAGCAAGTAGAATTTGGGTAGAGATTGCAATGAATCTGAAGATCATTTTAGAGAGTATTGCCATCTTAACAATATTGAGTCTTCCAGTGTATGAACACAGAATGTGTTCTTTCCATTTCTTTAGATCCTCTTTGATTTCTTTCAGCAATGTTTTGTAGTTTTCAGTAAGCAAGTTCTCACCTTCTTGGTTAAATTTTTTCCTAGGGATTTTAGTCTTGGATGCTAATGCAAATAACATTTTTTTTTCCTTTTATCATTGAGGATATTTACTGCTGCTGTAAGAAACACAGCTGATGTTTTAATTTGCTTTTGTAACACACAACTTTGCTGAATTTGTTTCTTAGCTCCAGCAGGGATTTTTCGTTTTGTTTATTTCTTTGGGGTTTTCTATATGTTAAATTTTGTCATCAGCAAAGAGAGATAGTTTTGTTTCTTCCTTTCCATTTGGATACTTTCTATTTCTTTTTCTTGCATAATTGCCCTAGCTAGGTCTTCCAGTACAATAGTGAAGAGCATTGGTGAAAGCTGCATCCTTGCCTTGCTCCTGATCTTAGGGGGAAAGCTGTCAGCCATTCACCATTGAGTATGATGTCAGTTGTGGGTTTTTCATAAGTGCCCTTTATTAATGTTAAGGACTTTCCTTTTTATTCCTAGTGTACTGAGTGTTTATATTATTCAACATTGTTGGATTTTGCCAAATGTTCTTTCTGTGTCTACTGAGATGTTTATTTTTTTCCTTTATTCTGTTAATGTGGTGTATTGCATTGATTGATTTTCTTATGTTGAACCACTCTTGCATTTCTGTGATAAATTCCACTTGATCATGGTATATAAACATTTCAATTTGCCTTTGGATTCAGTTTGCTAGTATTTTGTTGAGGAATTTTGCATTTATTTTAATAAGGGATATTGATCTGTTATTTTTCTTTTCTTCTTTTATAATGTCTCTGTCTGGTTTTAATATCAGGGTAATACTGACCTCATAGAGTGTTTTAGAAAGTGTTCCTTTTCCAATCTTTGTAAGAGTTTGACTAGTTTTGTTGTTCATTCTTCTTTAAAAGTTTGGTAGAATTCATCAGTGAAGTCATCTGATTATGGATTTTTCTTTACTGGAAGATTTTTGATTACTTACTGATTTAATGTCTTATGAGATTTTTATTTATTCTTGAATCAGTGTTGGTGATTTGCTTGTTTCTAGAAGTTTGTTTATTTCATCTATATAATTTTTTTAGCCTACAATTGCTCATGGTAGTTTATTTTTCTTTCTTTTTTGATTTAGTCTTTATTGTATTTTTTTCCATTGCCAGTTAGTCTCCTTCCCTCCCCCTCCCCCCAGCAATCGTTCATGGTAGTTCCTTATAATCCCTTTAATTTCTGTAAAGTCAGAAGTAATATCCCCATTTGCATTTCTAATTTATTTGCATATTCTATTTTTCCTAAGGCTAGCTAAAGTTTTGTCAATTTTCTGATCTATTCAATCAATCAACTTTGGTTTTTTAACTTTCTATTGTTTTTCTATTCTCTTATTTTATTTAATTCTCCTCTAATCTTTATATTCACTTCTCCTGATTTAAGGTGTAGTTTCCCCTTCTTCCTCTAATTCCTTAAGGTGTAAAGTTGAATTGTTAATCTATGATCACTTTTTTGTTAATGTGGATATTCATAAGTACAAATTTCCCTCTGAGAATTGTTTTTGCTACATCCCATGTTTTGGTAATTGGTATTTTCATTTTCATTCACATCCAAGCATTTTCTAATTTCTCTAGTGATTTCTTCTATGACTATTTGGTTGTTTAAAGCATGTTGTTTAATTTCTATGTATTTTCTAGTTTTCCTTCTGTTACTAATTTCCAGCTTCATTTCCATTGTAATTGGAAGACACTTAACATGGTTTGCAATTTTCTTCTTTGTCTCTTGCCACATTTTTTTACTTTAAATCTATTTTGTCTGACACTAGTGTAGTTACACTAGGTCTCCTTTGGGGACTATTGCTATGGAATATCTTTTTCCATCCTTTCACCTTCAACTTATTTGTGCTGTTGTGTCTTTAGTAAGTCTCTTGTACACAGCATATCATTGGATCATGTTTTGTTTTGTTTCATTTTTCATTCTGCAGATCTTTGTCTTTTAACTGGTGAGTTTAATTGATTTACATTTAAACGATTACTAATAATGAAGGGCTTACTTCTGCAATTTTGCTACTTGTTTTCTATATGTCTTAAGTTCTTTATTCCTCATCTCCTCTAATACTGCCTTCTTTTGTTTTTGATGCAAATTTTTAAGTAAACCAATTGACTCCTCATTTACATATATAATATATATTTTAAAATCAAGTTTATTGAGATATAATTTATACACAGTAAAATTCACCCTTTTTGGTATAGTTCTATGAGTTTTGACAAATACATATAGTAATGTTAACTACCACCACAACAAACATAGTGAATAGTTTCCTCTCCTTCACCAATTATTCACTTGTGGCTTTTGTAGTCAACCTGCTTCACAAGTCAGTTCTTCACAACTACTGATCTTTTCTTTGTCTTTATAGATTGTCCTTATAGAAGCATATAGCATGTAGACTTTTTTGTGGTAACACCACTTAACATAAGATATGCCCTCAGCAAATTTTAAAATATAGTATCATTAGCTATAGGAATATGCTATATAGTAGATCTCTAGCACTTATTCATCTTGCATAACTGAAACTGTGTACCCTTTGACTAAATCTCCCTGTTTTCTTCTTGCTCCAGCCCCTGACATCCACCATTCTACTGTGTTTCTATGAATCTGACAATTTAGGTTCCTGATATAAGTGGTATTATGCAGTATTTTCCTTCTGTGTATGCCTTATTTTTAGCATAATATCCTCTAGGTTTATCCCTGTTGTCACACATGGCAGAATTTCCTTTTGAAGGCTGAGTAATATTTCATTGTAAGTATATGCCAACTTCTGTCTGTCCTTTTGTTGATGGTCATTTAGGTTGCTTCCATGTCTTCTTGGCTGCGATGAACATGGGAATGTGGTTATCTCTTGAAGG
>PVJI01022338.1:0-25443 GCA_004026765.1 Micronycteris hirsuta | reverse complement strand
ATGGTTGCCTCTCACATGGCCCTCACAGGGGACCTGGCCTGCAACCCAGGCATGTGCCCTGACCGGGAATCGAACCGGGACCGTCTGGTTCCCAGCCCGCGCTCAATCCACTGAGCTACACCAGCCAGGCTGAAATTTCTTCCTTTTCAAAGGTGATATTAGTGTTGGGAAAAGCCAGAAGTTGAAGGGTGCCATATCTGGGCTGTGAAGGAGCTGAGTTACCTGGGTGATTGGATGTTTTGCCAAAAAGCTCTGCACAAGATGTGGTGCATGAGGGAGCATGTTGTGATGAAGCTGCTAATTGCCAGTTGCCCATAGCTGCAGCCTTCTGAATGATCTGAATGGTTTCCACAGGGGAATGTTCAAGCTTAATGCAAAATTTGATGCAGGTTCGTTGCTTCACTTGCTCAGTCACTTCGAATGCAGGGCCACATAGTACACATGCCACTTGCTGGTATCTACTGCCCCCACTGACTAGTACAGTGAAGTCGTCATTGTTCTCACATGTGCATTCCAGTCTACTATCCTTGATTGCCAGTTTATGTTGACGTCGTGCAAATCATTCTCATTATATTAAGAATGTCTGGACTTTTTCTGGACAGACCTTGTGTACTGTATCTTGCGTGTATAATGTGCATTTTTTTTTGCCCAAATTTTTTCAGGAAAAATAAAGATGTGCATTATACATGGATAACACCTGAAATACTTTATACCTGTTCTTGTGCTTTGTAATTATTTGTTATTCTTGTACCATAATATGTTAAAAATAAATGCTAAAAGTCCTTTATAACACACAAAAACAAGTATCTAACTATAAATAAATAAATACTTGAATTAAAAAATTAAAATGAAAGACTTTTTCCCCTGAAATTTTAGATCAAAATCGTGGGTGTGCATTATATGTGGCAAAATACGTACCTAAAATCCCTTGTATAAATCAGTTGTATAACTTCTTCAGAGGACCTATTTGTAAAGAGTGCTATGTAAATTCTTTCACAATGTGAGTAGTCATCACTTTATTGATTAGTCCTAGAAGCCATAATTTAGTAGGTCACATATCCTTAAGTCAGGGAATTACCTATGTTATAAAAGAGTAACTTTTTATTTCTGAACTTTCTGGGGGCCAAGTTTGGGAATGGAGGTAGGTCGGTGGAAGGTGGTGTTTAATGAGAGGTTACTTGTGCCCTTCTGGATCCGTTCAATACCCTGGTCTGCAAAGGGAAGCTGGCCCCTTGGACTCATCAAAGGCTTCCTTACCCTCTGGCTTCTTGTCGATGGTCATAAGAGATCAGCAAGTGGGAGGGAAGATTTTTTATTTTGCCAGGTCCCTCCCTTCAGGTAGTCTGTGTGTGTGTGTGACAACTTTACAACAGGTCCCAGTTCCTGTCAGGCTACATATCAGCATTGATGTTCCTGCAAAATTGACTTATTTCCCAGAAACAAGAAGACTATACTATAGCTTGTTTTGGAGATGTAATTTACTCTTGCTAAATCTAAAATAATAATGATAAAAAAATAAACAAAACTATTTGGGGTTGCAATATTTCTGATGTTTCATTTTTCAACTCTAGAAAATTGTATAGCTATTTTTTACCTCTTCTTCTTTTCCACACCTATTTAATCTCTATTGTGAAGTGCAAGCTAATGACAGAGGAGGTAAAACAAAGGAGGTACATTAGTGCAGAAACCTCACTTTACCCTTCGAGGTTTTCTTGTTTTGGCCATGGGAGGTAAAATTGCTCTGTTGCTTAAAGCATAGCAAACAAATACTGTACAAATATTGGCTGCTGTATTCTTAAAATACATATTTAGTGGATTTCAAAAGGATTTTCTGCATTTTTTGGCATATAATCAAATTCCACATACTGAATTTCCTAACTTGTCAATTTAACCACGCATGCTGCTCTCATGCTAAAGAATGAGGCTGGGTAGCAAAATTCTAATAAGTATGGGGTCAGACCCAAAGAAACAACTGGAAAATAGTTATTTCCTACTGTTTGTTTTTTGTTTGTTTGTTTATTTGTTTTGCAAAGCCTGTATTAGGCAAACTTCCATCCAAATTTGCTTTTCTACTGCTGTATCTTTGTTATGGGGCCCAGTTGCATGCACAAATACAATCTAGACTTCAGGAACTAGTTTAATGCTTTCTGGGTTATTTATTTTTTCAAATAACTTTTCACTTTTCTTTTTTTTTTTTTACTTTATTGTTGTTCAATTACAGTTTTCTACATACTCTCCCCTCTCCTCCCCCTCCAATCCCACCTCCCTCCCCACCCTTGGTTCTGTCCACGTGTCCTCTATAGTGGTTCCTGAAAACCCTTCTCCCCATTGTCTCCTCCCCCTCCCCCCTGGCTATTGTTAGATTGTTCTTAATTTCAATGTCTCTGGTTAAGTTTTGCTTGCTTTTTGCTTTTGTTGATTATGTTCCGGTTAAAGGTGAGATCATATGGTATTTGTCCCTCACCGCCTGGCTTACTTCACTTAGCATAATGCTCTCCAGTTCCATCCATGCTGTTGCAAAGGGTATAAGCTCCTTCTTCCTTTCTGCTGCGTAGAATTCCATTGTGTAAATGTACCACAGTTTCTTGATCCACTCATTTGTATACGGGCACTTAGGTTGTTTCCAGCACTTGGCTATTGTGAATTGTGCTGCTATGAACATTGGAGTGCATAGGTTCTTTTGAATTGGTTTTTCAGGGTTCTTAGGGTATAAGCCCAGTAGTGGAATTGCTGGGTCAAAAGGCAGTTCCATTTTTAGTTTTCTGAGGTAATTCCATACTGTTTTCCACAGTGGCTGCACCAGTCTGCATTCCCACCAACAGTGCAGTAGGGTTCCCTTTTCTCCACATCCCCTCCAACAGTTATCTGTTTCTTTGTTGATGATGGCCATTCAATTACAGTTGAGTATTTAACATCCTTACATTATGTTGTGTCTCCATGTGTGTGTGTGTGTGTGTGTGTGTGTGTGTGCTTCCTCTCATAATTTGCTATGAGATCCTTAAGGATAGGGTATCTCTTGTTCACCTTTTCATCCATAAACATGGAACCAAAAGTATGAGTGTGTAACATAATAGATGCTCATATGAGTTTGGATACATTAATGAGTGGATAGATGTGATATATCCTGGGCCGTAGTTTAGATTCTTCTGATTTATTTCACAAAGAATTACATTATTATTTTAACTGAATAATGGTTTAAAAATGTCATTAAATCCTAAAACAAGGACCATACCAGATTATTATTGAAAAAAAATTGACATTGATAAGAAATTTTTCCCCCCAAAACGGAACAACCTTGAGTTCTATGCATGATCCAATCTCTTAAAATATTTGAAGAGAGAGAGCATGACAAATTAAATCTTGATTAACAAAAATTTCAGTGTTCAGTCTAGATTATCTAGCAAATTTTATTTTTAACTACTTTTATGTATTCTTCTCTTGCCACTTTAATATTTGATGAAACAAATCAGATTTTTCTTTTTTGTCAGAAGCTTTCATGAAATGTTTAATAAATAAAAAAGCATAAACAAAAACAGTAAAGAAGGATTAATATATTTCTAGTCTTTCTGGTATACGTCTATAAGTCATAGATGCAAATAATTAAATTTTTGTCTAAAATATGGACCCACACAACTGGAAAATATAAAAATTGTGATTCTGAAACATCTCTGAATCCAAAAGCTTTGAATGTTGAATGTTGTTGCCTTGGTCAAGTAATTGTTCTTCTCTGAGTCTCTCCCTTCAAATTATTCATATTGGATGAGTAATTTCCAAGGTTTGTGTAACTCTAACATTCTTATTTCCACTTTTAATCTTGAAGTGAAGAGAAATGGTTAAAAAGTTCCCTTCTGTATAAATCTTTCCACACATTATGCCATGCTTGATAGAGAAAGAAATTAAGGCTCAGAAAGCTCTATTGAGTCAGTTACCCAAGGTCATATATTAAGTTAATGAGAGAAATAGAACACATGAAAATAAAGCACAGCTCCTTGTCCGGTGTTTTCTTTTTTTTTTTTTTTTTTCTGTATTAGCAGTCTGCTTTCTGAAAGCCAGACATTGAAACACACACACATAAGCTCACACAAACACACATAATACAGACTCCCTTTCTTTCTTTATCTTCGTAGTGAGCTTGTATTGATATTGACATTCGTAAGCACACAGTTGTCTGGATTGATTACACTACCTTGCAGAAAGCTGGAAGTATTTCAATTATTGGTTTTATGCCAATGTGTAATCTGAAACCTCACACATGAGGGCAGTTATTTGAAGAGCTGTCACTTGTCCGAAGCAGTGCATCTTCCCTTCTCTGAACTCCTTAAATTTCCAACGTGCAGCTTTTACTTCTACTGCAGCAGTAAGATGAACCCAAAGTCGACTGTACTCCATTGTTAAGTATATGAGAAAATAATTTTTGCACATATTGTTATATGGTAATAAGTTAAAAATAAATAATGTCATAATTGCCTAGTATTTTGCTATTTACAATGTCATGTTATTGGGGTCTCATAGCCTTTGAACCATTCTTTGTTTATAATTCATTGCATTTTTTTTAACTCCATAGCTTACTCTTGCTATTATATTGGACCATAGCAGATAAAAAAAGTAAAATTTAATATAAATATCTCAGTACAATATTGATGCTTATAATATTCTTGAAATCAGAGTTTTATTTTCTTCATTTATGCCCGCTTTCCCCAACCCTGGTAGAGAAGATGATTCATAGACATGTGGAAAAAAAATGAAATTATGTTTCTTTTAATATCTTGTTGTGTTCAAATAATAATTTAAGGCATACTTCATTTAGTCATAAAATACAGAAAATGCAGTCATTTAAAAGAAGTTAGTTGCAAGCTTCCAATGGCCAATAAACAAAAAGCTGCTTAACTACATCAAATAAACTTAGGCAAAACACACACTACTTTTTCTGAGTAAAACATGAGGTGATTATTGTTTATAAAACAGTTATATTTGAAGACTCTGTAGCAAAAACAGTAAATTTAAGTTTATATAATTAATTTGAGGTCATATTTAGGAACACAGCCTATTAAATGTGACCAGACTCACCTTCTTTCTTTTTCAGAAACCAAATAATATTCCTTGTAAGTTGAATTATAAAAATATAACATCTGGATATTTTAAAATATCACCTTTTTATGGCAGAAAGGTGTGTATTCATTTCATTTTAAAGGTGCCTCAAGCAATTAAGAAACAAAATCAAAAGGTGGTAAATGTCGTTTGTGAAATCACCAGGCGATTAGCATCATGCTACGGGTAAGTGAGGATTCTTGAATGCTGTCATGTTGTGTGATCTATGTTGAGTTCATGCAACTTTGCTAACCAATACTAATTAACATCCAAAGACTGAGGGCAGATCGATGTAAACCTCAAGCAGCTATTTCATTATGGTCAGATTTTGCTTCAAGTTTATAAAACATAACGGACTAGCTAAGCCTAAAGTCTATTTAATTTACATGTAAAAGATTAGTCTGATAAATCCTTTTAGGCACTTTAAAAAGATAGTTATTGGGAAAATACTTTGATACATGAATTTACTGTAATTTGGGAGATTAAAAGAAAAAAAGTTCTTTTTAAAAAGGAAGTTATACATGAAACCATGATAATAATCATGAAGCACTATGCTTATAGGAATGATAAAAGTAAACAAATGAGCAATAATCAGAGATCATCATTAAAAGTGTTCTTTTTTAAAATTATATTTTATTGATTATGCTATTACAGTGGCCCTGATTTTTCTCACTTTGTCCACCTCCACCCAGCACCCACCACTCCCTCAGGCAATCCCTCACCCTTGTTCATGTGTGTAAGTTCTTTGGCTTCTCCATTTCCAATACTGTACTTTACATCCCTGTGGCTATTCTGTAACTACCTGTTTGTACTTATTAATCCCCTCAGCTCTTCGCCCATTCTCCCATACCCCCCCCATCTCTTTATCTTTAACCTTTGGCATTTTAATTATGATGTGTTTGGTGTGGGCTTCTTTGAGTCCATCTTGTTTGGGATTCTCTGTGCTTCCTGGACTTGTATGTCTATTTCCTTCACCAAATTAAGGAAGTTTTCTTTCATAATTTTTTCAAATAGATTTCCAATTTCTTGCTCTTTCTCATCTCCTTCTGGAACCCCTATGAAGTGAATGTTGGATTTCTTAAAGTTGTCCCACAGGTTGCTAACACTATCCTTGTTTTTTTGGATTCGTTTTCCTTCTTGTTCTGCATGGTTATTTTTTGCTTCCTTATGTTCTAAATCATTGATTTGATTCTCAGCTTCATCTACTCTACTGTTGTTTCCCTATAAATTGTTCTTTATTTCAATTAATGCATCCTTCATTTCTGACTCGGTCTTTTTTATGCTGTTGATATGCTCACTAAGTTCCTTGAGCATTCTTAAACCAGTGTTTTGAATTCTACATTTGATAGATTGCTTATCTACATTTACTTTAGCTATTTTTCAGGAGTTTTGATCTGTTCTTTCATTTGGGCCATGTTCTTTGTCCCCTCATTTTGTCAGCTTCCCTGTGTTTGTTTCTATGTATTAGGTAGAGCTGCTTTGATTACATGTCTTGGTAGTGTGGGGTAATGTAGTAGGCATCCTGTAGGGTCCAGTGGCACAGCCTCTCATATCATCCAAGCTGGGTACTTGAGGTGCACCCGCCATGTAGTCTGAGTACACCCTTCTCTTGTAATTGAGTCGTGGTTGCTGTTGGCAGATTAATGAAGGGACTTACCCAGGCCAATCAGTTTCAAGGATTGGCTGTACCTACTTACCACCAACCTCCACCTCATGTAGGATCAGTTGTGCAGGGACAGGGTGGTGGTACTCCAGCATGGTCTGTATCTGTCCACCGAGCACATTGGTCCTGGGATTTCCTGTGTGATGCAGGCCAAGATCCACCCCCACCTGTGTTTTGCCTGGGACCACCCTGCCTGAGTTATAAAGCAATCTGAGATGGCTGCTATTTGTGCTGGGCTTGGAGATTTCCAGGTGAAGCCAAACTATGAATCTAGGCTAGTAGTTCTGGACCTGGAGCTCATTGAGGCCAGCTGATGCTTGTTTGATAGGATTTAAGAAGTTGTGAAGCGTGGTCCAAGACCAGCCATTCATGTGGAAAAGCAGGTTGAGTGGGCTCTGTGCGGAGAGAGCCCAGAAAAGGGACAATGGCTTCTGCTTGCCTTAATGCCAGACACCTCAGCCTCTGTCTGCACGCCACTGGTACTCCTCAAGCCACCCTGGCAACAGAGCCCAGAGGGAGTGAGTCTGAGTAGGTAAATCTGTGTGTGGGTTCTTTAAGAGGAACTGGTTGGGGCTCCAGCTATTTCTTCCTCAATTCAATCTCTGCTTGTTTTTGCAGACAGAAGTTGTGGGTACATATTTCCTTGTACATGAATCCTGGGATGGGTGCCATGGTGTGGGGCTGGAACTTCTCACTCCCAAGATATCCCTCCCATATTTTTGTACACCACACTTGGGTGTGGGGGCAGCCCATTCCATGTCTGTGCCCCTCCTTCCAATCTGGATGGATGTGATTTCTTTAACTCCATAGTTGTCAGTTCTTCAACTTGATTTCTGGTGGTTCTGAGCAATGATTGTTCTATATTTTAGTTGTAATTTTGATGTGGTACAAAGAGGCAAGCCATGTCTCTCTGTGCCACCATCTTGACCAGAAGTCTAAAAATGTTCTTGAACAGATAAAAAAGTAGGGTATCTTCTTGAATGCTTTATTCAAGTTTTTATTATTATGAAGAACTATTTCCAGAACCCAATAAGAGCAGTCTGAGATCTACTAAAGAAATGTTGCAAATAAATGTTAGCTAAATTATAGTAAACAGATATTTGTGCAGGCTTTTCCAAATAAACTTGGGTTTCTCCATTTATTCTCCCATTCTCAACAGTGAAAAGTGAAGTTTTTGAGGGAGATGAATTCTTTAGGGATGTATATTAAGCATAAACAAATCCTCTGTTGTGGTAGGGTTAACCATCTTGGGGACATAAGAAAAGTAAGATTGAATAATATAATAGTTGGAACTTCTTAGACCTGAAATCTACAGGTCCCACCAAGTAGGAAAATCCTTGATTTTTTTTTATTCTATGCAGTATTTCTCAAATGGCTATTTAAGTATCTACCTCCAAACACTTTTTAAAAAGAGCTTCTACATGTGCACTGTCAAATTGAAGTTGGAAAAAAATGCAGCAACTTACATTTCCACCAATAGTGTATGAAAGTGTCTCTGTTTTGAAATATTTCTCTTATTTCCTAAAAGACTCCATTTTGTGTTTACCTGTCTTTAATGCCTTTCTTTAATGCTTTATAAACTTACTGTTAACAAGCAAGGCAGAATAAACTACAGAGAGTATTAGCTGCCAGATTAGCAACAACAATAAAACAAAGTTGTCTGTTTGGCAGTTCTGTGCACAGCAAATGTCTAGAGATGTGAAAAATTGAATCCCTGAATCTGGAGGACGTCTTCAAATAAATGGGCAGTTACATTCTGTGGAATAATATTTTTGTCTGAATTGTGAAGAAAATTATAAAAAAACATTGTTACTGAGATGAATATTCAAGATACTCATTAATGACTTTGAGATCAAAGAAAATTTAACACTGATAAAAATTTATAGGTATTAAAGAGAATAAAACTGTAGCAAATAAAAGCATTTAATGAAAAATACCGATGAATTGGCATAACTTTGAAATCTTTGTTAATCCAAAGAGTTGAGTTTTAATATATTGGAGTGATTATCGTACACACAAAAAGACTTAATGCTTGTCAATGATACAAATTGGGGATGAAAATAAAGTGGTTGTGAATAAAGATGAAATAATTGTCAAGCAGAATATGAATGCTTCTTGCATGTCATTTTTTTAAAGGTGATTTTGTATGGTCAGGAATTACAGCACAAAATTTATCATAACATTTTTTAAAATGATTTGAAAAGATTACCCTTTAGTAAGATAATTGGATTGCATTTTGTATTTTGTATAGACCTTGTAATGTTGAACTTTTATTTAATCACATTTTGCAGTAGGTCAGTTATCACTCCCCTTTAAGGGTCTTCTAAATAATAAGCAGCATTTACTAATAAGCTACCATGTGTTGAGTACTGTGGTAAAATAATCTGCTAAACATGTATTAAATACACAGTTGATAGCTTAAAAAGTATAGGGAGCCCCGAGATGTGGCACAGATATGCAAGGAAGGCTGGTATGAAAAAATAAATTATAAAGAAGGGAATGGAATAAATTGGCAATTGAAGAAGATATAAACACTTTATGAAAAATTATTTCAAAAAGCAAAAAGGTCAATTTTATTAGGTTAAATAGAGAGAGGTCACTCAAGCAATATGCAAAATAAGTGAATCTAAGAACACCTCAGATGAGTAACAGGAATTCTCACTTCCTGCTTCATTTCCTCCAGATAGAGAGGCCAAACCCACCTCTTCCTTCCCCACACATACATGAAAATAACCCAGAATAATTTTGGCACCTGAATAAGAAAGAAAGACACAGAGGGAGGGAGGGAGTAAGGAAGGAAGGGAAAGCCTAATTTGTGATGTTCTTTCTTCCACACATTCCACCTCCAACTGTAGAGAAAAAATATTGTTGTATTTTAGGGATTACCAACCATAACCTAATCTCTCTGAAACAAAGAAATTAAACTATTGAACCAAAGTCTAAATTCACCCTTTCTTTTTAACTGGCTTTATTGACCTAGATCAGCACATTCTAATAGAAATATCTGTGATGATGGAAATCTGCACTGTCCAAACAGCTAGAAACATGTGCCCATTGAGCATTTGAAATGTGGTTAGCTCAGCTGAGAAGGTGAGTTTCTAATTTTATTAAATTTAAACTTAAATAACCACCTATGGTAGTGGCCACGCTACTGGATAGCACAGCTCTACTCTGTAAATACTTTCAAGGCATGGCTTTTGTACATGACTACATCTTTTACTACATTCTGCAGAAGATGGAGCTCATAATAAAGACTCAAACGTTTTTTAATTAACCCTGAAAAGATTCAGTAATTATAAACACAGAAATAAGTGCATAGTCGCCAAGCAAAAGTCACTGTAAATTAAAATGGTTCTTACCTTGATTGCTTAGAAAGATAGAATGCATTCTAGTCATCATATCCAGTAATATATCATAAGGCAAAGTTTAACTCACTGCAAAGCGGACCAAGGCCATAGGTTTTCTCTTTGAGAGTTGTAGGCTATGGTTTACCTCTGGCTTTTCAGGGCATGGGGCCAAAAGCAAAGCCAGGGTCAATTTCCATGGGCTCTCTAATGTGTGGCCTGGAATTCTGAGTTCTTTGTTTAATTTTTTTTTAATTTTCAAATTACAGTTAATGTACAACATTATACTAATTTCTATCTCTCCACATTGTTGCTATGAACGTCACAACAGTGACCTTGTCCATTTCTCCTTAGGCTCGGCTCCTTCATTGTCTACAAACTCCTAAGAGCTCTTAGTACAAACACTGCATTGCAAAGCATCTTACAAGATTCTTTTTAGGTAGCAGAAAAGAAATGAAGGAACATTGACTTCTATTATGATCATAGAGTTAGCCTGTATTTAAATAGAAATATAAAATGTTATTTTGAAAAAGGAAAACAAGCAAAATATAACTCTATTTTAAAGCTTCCTTCTATTCACTGTGAACTTCAGACTGGGCACAAGGATGTAATAACATAAAATTTTGTGCTTCTCCTAAAAATTTTACCTTTCTCCTAGATCCTTGCCATCATGACAGGTTGTTAAAAATATTGAGTTAAAATGCACCATCAATATAGAAGATTACATAGTTAAAGCTGGTCTGCATTTATATACCATATATTAGCCTCACAATTAGTTTGATTTTCATTCTTTTTAAAATTTATTTAAGCATTTCTGTATAGGGGTATTTTCATTTTTCTATAAATATATATGGAAGGTTAGTATTGGGGAAATTAAGTGTGATTTACACACCAATAAAACAATTATATGTGTATGCTTGCTGGTCCCAAGTATTAGGAATTGAAGGGGACAGGACTGGAGTCCTCTAGGTTACAGGTTTCACTAAGATAGGGATAAATTGGGCCAAATTCAGTGCCCTATTACATGATTATTTGTAAAATTCTAGCTCAGAAATCATGGCGGGGGGGCAGTGCATTGGAGGGTTCAACATTTGGCAACTAAGGATATTGACTTTGGGAGGTGGACTGTTACAGGCCCTGAGGGTAAGGGTAGTAAGAAACTGATGGGGAGTATATTTAGTCGATCCTCATTAATTGTGGATCTGTAGATTCTGTATTTGTGAATTTTCCCACCTGGTACAATTTATTTGCAAGCTCAAAATCAATACTCATGGTGCTTTCATAGTCGTTTCTGTTCATGGGCAGAACTGTGGAAAGTTATAGAGTAGTTTGCTGCTCACATTCCCATCCAAGGTTATAAGGCAATGCTCTGCTTTTTTATTTCAGCTCTCAAAATATAACTAAGTATCCTTTCCTTAGTCTATTTAGTGTACATTTTCCACATATTTCTGCCTTTTTATTGAATTTATTGGGCTGATAGTTAATAAAGTTATACAGTTTCCAAGTATCCAATTCTGTATTACATCATCTGTGTATTGTATTTTGTGTTCACCACCCCAAATCAAGTCTTTTTCCATCACCGTTTATCCCCCCTTTACCTTCCTCTGCTTCTCCCACCCTCCCTTTCCTTCTGGTAATCACCATACCATTGTCTACGTCTATAAGATGTTTTCCTTTGCTTAATCCCTTCACCTTTCTCACCCAACCCATCAACACCCCTCCCCCTGACAGCTGTCAGTCTGCTCTCTTAATCTATGAGTCTATTTCTATTTCATTTGTTAGTTTATTTTTTTCATTAGAGTCCACATATAAGTGAGATAATATGGTATTTGTGTTTCTCTGATTGGCTTATTTCACTTAGCAAAATATTCTCCAGGTCCATCCATGCTGTCACAAGAGGTAATATTTTCTTCTTTTTATTGCTGAGTAGTATTCCATTGGTAATGTACACAGCTTTTTTATCCACTCATCTTACTGATGGGCACTTGGGTTGCTTCCGAATCTTGGCTATTGTAAATAACACTGCAATGAATATAGGGGTGCATATGTTCTTTTGACTTAATATTTTGGATTTCTTCAGATATTTTCAGACAAAGGCAATCTCTACGTCATAAGGCGGTTATATTTTTAATTTTTTGAGGTAAATCCATACTGCTTTCCATAGTGGCTGCCCCAATCTGCATTCCCAACTACAGTATATGAGGGCTCCCCTTTCTCCACATCCTCGCCAACACTTGCTGTTTGTTGATTTATTGATGATGGCCATTCTTATAGGTGTGAGGTGATATGTCACTGTGGTTTTAACTTGCATTTTTCTGATGAGGTCTTTTGTGGTTCCATATACAATTTTGAAATATTTGTTCTAGTTCTATTAAATCGCCATTGGTATCTTGACAAGAATTACATTTAATCTGTATTGCTTTGGGTAGTACGGGCATTTTAATGATGTTAATTCTTTCTATTCATGAACATGGTGTATACTTCCACTTATTTGTAACTTTAACTTCTCTCTTCAGTATTTTATATTCTGAGTACACACAGGTCTTTTACATTCTTTGTTAAATTTATTTCTTTGTTTTCTTTTTTTTTTTTTTGATGCAGCTGAAATGGGATTGTTTTCTTAGTTTCCCTTTCTGATAGTTCATTATTGGTGTATAAAAATGCAGCTGGTTTCTGGATATTTATTTTGTATCCTTCTACTTTACTGAATTCATTAATCATTTCTAGTGTTTTTTTTTTTTTATGGAGTCCTTAGGGTTCTCTATGTACAGTATCATGTCATCTGTAGATACTGACAGCTTTACTTCCTCCTTTTCAATTTGGATGCCTTTTATTTTTTCTTCTTCTCTGATTGCTATGGCTAAAACTTCCAGGACTATGTTGCGTAAGAGTGGTGGAAGTGGACATCCCTGTCTTGTTTCAGATCTTAAGGGAAACACTTGTAGCTTTTGACATTGAGTATGATGTTGGCTGTGGTTTGTCATATATGGTTTTTGTTACCTTAAGGAATGTTTACTGTATTCCCACTTTTCTGAGAGTTTTTTATCATAAATGGGTACTAGATTTTATCAAATGTATTTTATGCATCTATTGATATGATCATGTGGTTTTAATCCCTTATTTTGTTTGTGTGGTGTATTATGTTTATCGATTTGCAGATATTGCACTGAACAATATCTGGGTATTTATCTCTAGAATAAATCCCACTTTCTCATGGTGTATGATCTTTTGAATGTATTGCTAGATCTGGTTTGCTAATATTGTGTTGAGGATTTTAGCATCTATGCTCATCAGGGGTATTGCCCTATAGTTTTCTTTCTTTGTAGTTGTATTTATATGGTTTTTGAAGTAAAATAATGCTGGATTCATAAAATGAATTTTTTTCATTAAGAGAAAGGAAGACGTGGGAGCCTTCCTTTCTCTTAAAATTTTTGGAATAGTTTGAGAAAGATAGGTGTTACTTCTTTGAATGCTTGGTAAAATTTACTTGTGAAGCCATCTGAGCTAGCACTTTTATTTGTTGGAAGTTTTTTGATTACTGCTTCAATTGCATTCATTATAATAGGTCCATTCAGATTTTCTGAGTCTTCCTGATTCAGTTTTGAAAGATTCTATGTTTCTAGTAATTTATCCATTTTGTTCAGATTGTCCAATTTGTTGGCGTGTAATTGTTCATAATATTTTCTTACAATCTTTGTAGTTCTGTGGTGTCAGTTGTCAATTCTCCTCTTTCATTTCTGATTTTATTTATTTGGGTCCTCTCTCTCTTTTTCTTGATGAATCTGGCTAGAGGTTTGTCAATCTTGTTTATCTTTTCAAAGAACCAGCTCCTGGTTTCATTGATCTTTTGTATTGTTTTTATAGACTCTTATTGTGTTTATTTCTGCTCTGATCTTTATTATTTCCTTTCTTCTACTCACTTTGGGTTTTGTTTGTTGTTCTTTTTCTAGTTCTGTTAAGTGTAAAGTTATATTGTTTATTTGATATTTTCTTGTTTCTTGAGGTACACCTGTAACATGATGACTTTCCCTCTTAGGGCACTTTCTTTCTCTATGTTTCATGGATTTTGTGTTGCTGTGTTCTCATTTTCATTTGTTTCAAGGCATTTTTTTAACTTTTATTTTTAGATTTTATTTATTTTTAGAGTGAGGGGAAGGGAGGGAGAAAGAGGGAGAGAAACATCTACCAGTTGCTTCTTGCCTGCCCCCAGCTGGGGACCTGGCCTGCGATCCAGGTATGTGCCCTGACTGGAAATCAAACCAGGGACCTTTGGGTTTATAGGCTCACACTCAATCCGCTGAGCCACACCAGCCAAGGTTCAAGGTATATTTTGATTTCTTTTGTGATCTAATTGTTAGCCCATTCATTGTTTAGTAACATGTTATTTAGCCTCCATGTCTTTGTGTGTTTTTTCTTGTGATTGATTTCTAATTTCATAACATTTTGTTCAGAGAAGATACTTGATATGATTTCAATCTTCTTAAACTTATTGAGACTTGTTTTGTTGCCTATTGGCTTTTTCTCGGAGACTTCACTGTTTAAAATGGCCCCTATGTGTAATGCAGAAGGGCTCTCTAGGGCTTCTAAGTGCAAGAAGGCTGTGATGTGTCTCACTGAGAAAATATGTATGATAAATAAGCTTTGTTCAGACATGACTTAGAGCTCCATTGACTGTAAGTTCAATTTCAATATCAATGAATACAGAGTATGTACTAGATAAGTACATATGTGGTTAGGAAGCTTCAGTTCCAGACCATCCTATGTGGTTACTTTAGGTCTCTGAGTTTGTAAGACCACCGTGGAGGCCTCCTCTGGGCTTGTTGCTATAGCATGTGGCCCTTTTTTCATCCACACTATCATTGAATAACAATTCATGGTCTTCTTTGGACATATCAAATGCATTAATTCTTTTGTACTAGCAGGTTCCATTTAGCAGACTTTTTCTTTAGTTACCTGCGTTTGTAGAAATCTTTTTACTTTTAAAGCACATTCATATATTAGACTAAATTTATCTTGTGTAGGCCATGCTCACACGTCTTGGGATTTTAGAGCACTGGCTCTAGGATTACTCAGCCATTTACTACACCAAAACCAAACAGACAAAAACCAACAAGCAAACAAAAAATCTGACCAAAATCATGATTTTGCCTCATACAACTGTTCAGAGAATTAAATGAGATAATGCAATAAGAAGGCCACTTACTCTAGTGCCTACAAGATACTTAGAGTTCGATACATCTTAATTATCAATATACTAATATTGTACTACACAGGTCAAAGTACTTGCTCTAAATCTCAAAACTAATTGGAAATTGTTTTGCGACCGTTCAAAGCCTGACAGGTTCACAGTATTCAGGCAGAGGAAAGAATATTCACAGAGCCATGGGAATGCTTGACATGCCTTTATTCACAGGTGTGTGAGCCACACACGCTGCAAACTGTGTGTTCCCCTGCATGTCTCTGCATGGAACACTGCATGTCACCTGTCCTCTTGTGTTGCACATGTCATGGCACCCAGCAGGGAGTCCCTGCTTGCTTAAGTACTAGAGGCAAACAAAGCCAAAAGGGTGCCAACAGATCTTATGCAACAGAGCTTCATACCACGCACATGAGCCCTTCAAGGCTGTCAGACCTTGTATCAGACCCGTTTATCAGACCCAGTCTCAACGCTATGAGAACACTGCTTATCAGGTCCATTCAAGGTTATGGGAAAACAGCTGCCCTTAGTCACCCAGACACCTGGGTGAGGAAGCCAGATTGCCTCCATTTACCCTACAGAAATATATTTGGGACAAGTACCTAAGATCATGACTTAAAGGATAGTGTTTTTTTGTGTGTGATCCATTATCAAATATGCACATTTCTCTCAATTTGAGCATTTGCTTTCTAAATTTCCATAGTCCTTGTATGCTTTCGTAAATGGAGACTTGGCAAAGCCTCAGGGGAGCCTGCAGTCTGTTAATTGAGGCTGATGTTGTTTCGAAATCAATTGGTTTTGTTTTTATTGCCAATATCTGTAGATCATTAACTCTCTGGGAAAGACCATTGTTATGGAAAAGTTTAAAAACTCATTCCTCCCTCAGGTTAAAAATGAGGACTGTGGAACACATATCAGGCAATTACGTCATTTAGTCTTAATGTATTGACTTGATCTATAGGAATAACTCTCATGCTTATAAATCAGAAAAACTCTCATAAGGTGGGTTGGCCTATGATGCTTGTCAGAAAAACTGCACTTATTAATTGTTATGCCACCTTAGTGGTCACTGAGCATTGATGCAACTGGGTGGCACCTGGGTCATTTAAACATAAAATTATACATTGAAACATGACATTACATTTTTAGATATACTTCCACTATTGTTAGTGAATTCAGATGTTTCTCCAGTGACATTAGCATTATCCTCATTTTTATGCATAGACAAACAGAGTAAATAACTAGCTCAAGGTCATATTGTATATTATTGGATAATTAGGAGCAAAAGCCAGAGTTCTTAGCTTTCATTTTAGAGTTCAGGCATTAAAGCAAATGATTTTTTGCTTTTTTTCTTTCACAAAGTATGGGATTATAGCCTTAAAGCTAAGCCTACCCCATAAGAGATGGTTTCCTTGAGACCTTGAAGTTAAAGGAAATAGTGGTAGAGAAGAACATTGCCGACATTTGCAGACAGAACTGTCTTTGTTTATTGCCTAATATTTGGCCCCTCCATTAACTGCCAGTAACTTTCCTTAGTCATCATGGCAGTCAAAGACAGCAGGGCTCCCGGCTCTCACCACGTTCCCTGGAGCCCTTTTGAATCCCTGTGGGGTAAGCCAAAGAACTCAAGGCCACTGAGTTTTGGTTAAGTGTCCATCTCTAAAAGCTATTAGCATTAAGTTTTCCCTTTCTCACTAACCCCTGTATATTCAGAGTGTTTTATCTGAGCAGATCCTTTACATATACATTTTTAGAAGTCTATAAGGTAAGTAATATTAAAATCAAAAGAAAGTGTTCTTATGCTTTCCTGGAAGCTGGACCTAACATCCATTTAGAGTGAAGGGTAGCAGAATACGTTACTGAACATTGCAGTTTGGTGTAGGATTCTTCTGAAGGCACTTGTGAAGAAATATATAAGAAAAGCTCTCTGCTTTCTCCCTATTAGCCTGAAAGCAGAGGATAGACTTGTAAAAGTGCTCTCCCCTCTCCCCAAAGGAAGGACAAAAGTCAATCATGAGAGACAACTCTACGGCCTTATCAACCCAGAGAGGGCGAAGGAGAAATCTGCATAACATACTTTATTAAAAATAACCCTTATCTACTCTTATTTTCCCATATATTTGCCTTCCCACAATGTGCCAGTCACTAGAGGCTCAAAGTTCTTTTCTTTTGTCTTGTTACCTTCTCTAAAAATTTATTGCTTTTGTATTAAGATGTTAAAGAAGCCCAAGTTCTAACCACCCTTTTGACTTACACATCTCTGAATATTTCTATGTGTATCCATAATGCACATGTTGATAAACTTCTATTTATTTTTCTCTTGTTAATCTGTCTTTTGTTAGTTTAATTTACAGGGCCCCAGCCCATGAACTTAATATGGGTAGAGGGACAAGTGCTTTCCCCTGTATGATACTAAATTACTGAATACCAGTAAGTAGGATAAAATTAATTCACTGGTTATGCCATTTTGTTTCATCATTTAATCTATAGCTGTCTCCTGTGTTCCTTGAACTTTTTTGTAGAGCAATTACTTTAAGCTCAAGATCACGCTGTCTGACAATGCATGCATATAATTCTCAAAGTTTATGAACCTGGACACTCAATACACACATACACACACACACACAAAAGAAAGAAACAGAAGAATAAGGACAAAAGTGAACTCTTAAAGCAATGAAAATAATACGGAAGGTTATCAATACTCAAAGCTAACAGCCCATAAGAACTCGGATAGGACAGTTGATGCAGTCTGTGGCCGCTATTCACTGACAAAGCAGAGGGCTGCTCCTTAGTACACAATACTATGTTGAGTCCTTGCATATGTGGAGAAATGCTTTAAAAGCCGATGTCATGTCAAAAGTTCAAAATTTATGATTGTGCCTCTTTTCATTGTGCCCCTAATCCCTTTTGCTTGAAATCAAATAATTTTTTTTTCTTTTGGAAATAAATAATTTTTAATATTTCCTCAGGAAGAAGCAATTCATCTTAGTAGAAACTGAGTTCCAATTATGTAGTAAGACTACTTGAGTTTTAATTTAGCTCCTTGGGACCTCAGATTCTTTATGTGTAAAATGGGGGTACTGGGAATATCCTCATTTTCATGAATATGTAA
The DNA here is from genome assembly GCA_004026765.1 of Micronycteris hirsuta. Taxonomy (NCBI): domain Eukaryota; kingdom Metazoa; phylum Chordata; class Mammalia; order Chiroptera; family Phyllostomidae; genus Micronycteris; species Micronycteris hirsuta. The sequence goes on along the minus strand of PVJI01022338.1, from coordinate 7,039 downwards.
TAAGAGAGTGCATAAAAAGATTTAGTGCAGCCCTGGCTGGTATGGCTCAGTTGATTGGAGTGACGAGCCATAAATGGAAAGGTCATGGGTTTGATTCCCAGTCAGGGCACATGCCTAGGCTGCAGATATGTGAACGAGAGGCATACAATTGATATTCCTTTCTCTTGAATCAATGTTTCTCTCCCACTCTCTCTCCATCCCTTCCCCTCCCTTTATAATTAATGAGCATGTCCTTAGGTGAGGGTTAAAAAAAAATATTTAGTGCAGATCTAATACATGGTAAAAATGTCATCATAGTAAAAATTATATATAAATAATCCGATGATAATGATGACACAACTTTGCCGTATGGCAAGATCTTTTTTCAATATATTTTTATTCACTTGTATAAAATTTTTTAAAGTTTCAAGCTTTGGACAAATAGCTAAAATAATGAATGGAATCATCAATATTTAAGATTAGTTTACTAGATTTAAAAGATGGGTTAAAACCAACGAGATGTGTTTGACAGGAATAAATGGAAAAAGCTTGTTTGCCAATTTAAATGATTTATGGGGCAGTCAAAAGTATCTAGAAGTTTTAATTTCTGAAAACTCCATTTGAGATGTAATAGGAAGTAAACATAATCTTGAAGTGAGTTCATCAGAATATAGTTTACAAGAAGGATTAGTATTTTTAAAGTTGATCTCTGTGCTTGTCATAGCACACTGTGGGATTGTATTTTGTTCTGAGTTCTAGATTTAGCAGCAATGTTGAAAAATGAAATAAAATTCTTTACAAAATAATGGGTTTTTTTTATCATGAGAAAGAACTAGATGAACTGCTATGATTTAGCTAAAAAAAAGACATGACTTAGGGAGATCATGCATTGTTGTTTTTAAATATTTGAAGGACTACAATGTGAAAACATAACTTTGTTATTCTGTACTTTTAAAATAGCTTATAGCTATAAAAATACATCAGAAAATGCTTTTAAAAATGCTTAGAAGTCACTATGTTTAAAGGTAAAGAAAAAGGAGCTTCCGAGAGGCTAAGTGATTTAGAAATAGAGGTCTACAAACTTTTTCTGTAAAGGTGTCCAGTATTTTAGACTTTGAGTTCATGTGGTCTTGGTTGTAATACTCAACTGTCATGGTTATGTGAAGGCAGCAATAGACTATACAAAAGTGAAAGGTATAACTAGGTTCCAATAGAATTTTATTTGTACTGGAAAAATGGGCCCTGGGCTGTGTTGTGTAAACCTCTGATTAAGAATTTTATCTCATATATATATATATATATAATCATCATCTATATAATGGTAAAGCTAGAGCTTTAAAATTCAGAACCTTCAGTTCCACAGAACTAATGAGTCACCTAACAAGAGTTTAAAGTGTTAGTCATTCACTAATTTACCCTAAAAACATTGAGTGTTTACAGGAATTCCAACAGATTTCTGTTTATATATCATTGGCTGGAAAGACCTTTGAAAAGTAAATATTTTACACACCAAGTTTAACTCCTCCTAACAAGGAAGAATAAGGAATAATACCAAGTAGAAAACTAACAATGTGTGCCATATTAAAAAGAAGTAAGTTAAGTGAGGGAAGTATGCATTAAATCAAAATTTGGAAAAAATCATCAATATTATATTGATTCTCAGGGAAGATAAGGGAAGGTGGAAATTGTTTAAAAAGAGATTCATGCATTGATAAAAACATTGAAAATGTGGCAGTAAAATTTTCAAAAATTTTACGTTTCGTGACTTGGTGGATCAGCAAGATGACTCTAACACCTGGAGCAGTTTGCATATGCGATATCTCTTTTCTTAGAATCTCATCTCTTTTCTTTAGATATTCCTTGTCTCTTTTCTTTAACACTTTCCCCAAAAGCTATCCAATGAGACTGGCCTACTGACAGTGTTTAAACATTTTAAAAGTCACATTTAGCCAGTAATAAGCAGAATTAAAGTATTATTTCATGTTTAATTTTGAAATTTGGAAAAAAATGCTTTTCTGGTAAAAGATAATAGAATAAGCACACCCATTCAACTGTGGTTCTGCTAAAAACCACAAGACAATATCAGGTAAAGGAATTTTATTTTCAATGGCATGTACCTGTGGCAGTGATTTCCACACGTGTGTAAACACGCAGTCCTGAGAATTTACACGTTTTGAGCACAGCTCCGTGTGATTCCTGTGTGAGCAAGTGTGGATCATGTCTGTGGGATGGGAATTCTCTAATAGGAATTTGGCAAAGGTGTATCTTAAAAAATTCTGGCTTGCTGATCCTTGAATATTGCTTTCATCTGGTCGTGTCTGCCACCAGACGTGAATCAACATCCCAATGCTTTGTTATGAGTAATCCTACCTGTTCTGCTTAATCCCATGAATAATCAATCCAATGTAAATGTGTCTTAATGCCTCTAATAAAACCCCCCCGGCTGGGCAACCCACGAGGTCTTTCTCCCCAAGATGGGCGATGGTGGAGGAGACCCGTGGCCGCCGGATTTCTTCCCCCCGCGTGTCTCAGTGTGAGATTTATACACGCATTGGTTACGGTCAACCCCGGGTTCCGGCAGGTCCGATCTACCCCATGACATGTACCCACAAAGAGTAAAGGAAAGGGCGAGCAGAACACCAGCATTCAGCTGCTGGGCACCTGTATGGCACCTGGCTAAGATCCTTTCTGATCAGTTAGGCATCCTTTCGGATTGGTGCTTCCAATCACATATCAATCATTGCATATTTTCTACCATTCCTGCAGTAGCAACAAAAATTTGGTTGTTGGAAAGATAAAGACAAGTTCTAATTGAGTGAGTAGCTCTGAAAAAAAACTCAATTCTAAACTGATAGTGAGGGGAGAAAAGATACAACATGATTTATGTGACAGAGTCTGAAATATGTTCAGGAAAAGGCTTGGTCTGCTAATTCTGCAGGTGGAGGAAATAGGGGAGGAAAAAAGATTGTAGAGTGAGCTAAAGAAACACTGAGACCCACAGATCCCCAATCACACTCTGAAGAGCTGAACCTTGCCTTTCCCCAGTTGTTATGGACTGAATTGTGCTCCTGGCTCAATTCATATATTAAGTCCTAACCCCTCAAAGTGACTATTTGGAGAAAAGTCCACTCAGAAGGTAATTAAGGTTAAATGAAGTATTAAGTATGGGGCCCTAACCCAATAGGGCTGGTGTCCTTATAAAGAGGAAGAGCTATCAGGAGTGTATGCAGAGGAAAGGCCATGGGACACCAGGAGAAGCCAGCTGTCTCCAAGTCAGGGAGAGGCCTTGGGAGAAACCAACTTGATCTTGAACTTACAGCCTCCAACTCTATGAGAAAATAAATTTATGTTGTTTAAACCACCTGGTCTGTGATATTTTATGTCAGCCTGAGGCAATGAAGACACTAACCAAGAGAGAAGACTGTAAATTAATTGTCTGGAAAGTGTAAAATGGATGGTCTTCACATTGGAGATGAGTGGCCACAGTTGATGGAAGGTTATGAGTTGGGGGAGACAGTGTTTAACACTGAATTCTGAGAACCCCTTATCCCTCTTCCCACCACTCGGTTTCCAGAATGCTAGCAGGAAGACATATATCTGGAATATTCTTTTCTAGGAATTTTTACTGAACCAAGAGAAAGATCTAAAATAGTAAAGTTCAAAGTAAGAGTCCAGCCAGATCTTCCTACTATGAGTCGGTAATACGAAAACTCCTTTGTATTTCTGAAAAAACTTTTAATGTACCACTTATATTCAGACAGAGAATAAAACAAAAAAATGATGTGGAGGAAGCAGATATTATACAGACTGAAAGAAATTTTTAAATGTATTGTTACTCTATTCAGAGTAAGAATGTATCCATGAGAAAATAATGGAATGGTATATAAAACAAACAAGCAGAGGATAATTGCTTTTAAAAATTAAAAACATAAGAAATAGAAACTTCAGAAGGAGTTTTGTAAGCTAAAGTAAAGAAATTCTCATAGAAAGTTGAGCAAAACAAAAGAATTAAAAAAAAAACCTTTAACATAGAGAATTTTTAAAAAGTAAACATAAGAAAATTAGAGAACCAGTTTAGGAGCTCCAACATCTGACTAATAGGAAATCCAGGAAGAAAGACCAGAAAAACTGGAAAGTAGAAAGTTATTAATAATTCAAGAAAATTTCCCAGAAATGAAGCACATGGATTCCTAGATTGTGTCCAGCATAATAGCTGAAAATCAACTGACACAAAAGCATTTCATTGTATAATTTCAGGACTGCAGGGATAAAGGTTATAAAAAGCTTCCATGATTAGGAATTAGAAAAGATTTTGATCTCTCAAAGTTACATCAAAGATAGAGGACAGTGGAGAAATGCCTTCAAATTTTGGAGGAAAATTATTTTGAATCAGTAACACCATTCTTAGTGAAACTATTGGTAAAGTACAAGGATAGATTTGAGTTAATTTCAGACTGTAACCTCTCAAAAACAGTTTATTTCTCATGCTGCCTTTCTCTCAAAGCCCCTTCTAATGAAGGAGTGAAGCAAGGAAGAGTCAAGTGTGAGGTAAGAGACAAAGGGATCTCCCCACTGAACATGAAGATATATCTTAGAAAACCAAGTCAATAACCATCAGTAGCCTTAATGCCAACAAGGTACACAGAAAGTTTTTCAAAACGGGAAAAATAATCCTAGAATAAAATATAACACAGGGGATATTCACAAGAATATGATAATGTGAACCCTGAATACTGATCTAACTAAAGTTGTAACTCCCAAGTATGGGGAAATTTTTGCAGTAGCGAAGGTGAGTTAAAAAAAAAAAAAAAAGGCTAAATCCATGCTTCCCATTGTAGGAAATGAGCAAATTGATGTTTAAGTTCTTTTAAAAGCACCAATATAACAATGGTGTTTTTCAATAGGAAAGTACGTAAACATAAACCAGCAAACCCTGTGAGAAATGCAGCAGTCAGGAGGACAGGTGGCTGGCTCCCATTCCCTAATTCCTATGGAAATGCTTGATTCATTAAAGGATTGACTCATTAAAGCGATGTCATTGAGTCCTTTAGAGACTCAAGTGACTCTCTAAAAGACTCAGTGACACTTTACTCACTTTAACAAAACATACTGTTAGATCTTTATTTGCAGGTTTTCTAAATGAATTCCATTGCTCCTTGTTTATTGGAAGATCTAGTTCACATTTTCTTCTCTTGATTTTCAATCTCATTTGAAAATATTTTCTTCTCACCTAATTATTTTGGTTTCTTTTTATTTTTTTCAGTTGCTTTATTATTTTTAAATACTTCACTGAGTTTTTTGTCACTTAGTTTGCAGGAGAGATGACTTGCTACAGTCAATTCCTTGCTGAAATTGAGTATGGAACTATTAAAAGATAACGTACAAATTATCGGTATAGAAAAGTTGAAGCCAGGGGTGGGGGGGGGGGAACATGGCGGTGGAGTAGGAGGGAGAGGAGTCGGCTTCCTCCTGCCCACTGGTGGGATATCTGGCTGATTTTCTGAGGAGCGGAGCAATCGCCCAGCTGTATTCCAGTGTGTGCGAAGATTGACGACCAAGATTGCACACAGCTGAAAAATCAGACGGTAGGGAGTCTGCTTCAGAGCAAATGGGCCCCTCGGGCCCAGCGGGGAGCTGGGAAGAAGGCAGTTCCAGCCTGCGGCAACTGCCCAATCTATTGCAGGAGCCTGGGGAGGGAGCTGGATTGGGGTGTGTGAGTAGCCAAAGCAGGCGCGCGTCTGTTGGGAGAGGCTTGGTCCCCAGTTGGCCTGCGGTCGGTGCGTACATGGGGACTGGTCCAAAGAGGCTGGCGATCCCAGCAGGAGGAATTGGAGATTGAACTGAATGGGAGAATCGCAGCCCGGAGCTATGGGACCCGGCGCACACCCTGTGAAGCCAGTCAGGGTTAGTGCGAGACTGGGCGCCCAGGCCGGGGGCTCACGGGAGCCGAGTCCAGAGAAAAAAGTAGTCTGCGAATTCAGGGGCGCGGAGCTCACTCCTGGAGGGACCAAGACACAGCCCAGCATCTGTGATCAGAGACCTGCGATGCCATCTGCCTCCGTGGGAGAAGGACAGGGGAGCCCAATCGAGCTCCATTGAGGGAAGCCACAGACCTCGTGGACTCCTGACTCAGTGTGGAGACTAAGCAACCCAGGAGGGGTACTGCGAATTCCTAGCAACTGGGCTGAAAGCAGGATGGCAGCTAAATGTGCAGCTCAGAAAGGAAGAAACAAAAGGAAACCTGATATCTTTCCAGCCTGTCGCAGACAGAAGGACCAGAGGAGCAGGCCTGACTGGACACTTTTACAGCCAGACAACACAGGGTTTTTTTTTTTTTTTTTAATTGTTTTGTTTTGTTTCTTTGTTTTGGTTTTCTGTCTGTTTCTTTGTCGGTTTTCCCTCAACCTTCTTCCTATCTATCCTTCTATATATATTTTTTAATTCCTTCTACCATCCCTTCATTTAGTATTCCTATTTCTCTCCACTTTTTGTTTTTTATTTTTTATTACTTTTTATTTTTTTCCTTTTTTTCACTTTTTTTCCCTCCCTTCCCTTCTCTTCTTTATCCACAGGTGAGACAGTGAAATCTGGAATTGTAAAGAGAATAGAGTGGGTCTCAGACAAGAGCCAGCCTAAAAAAACAGAGACAGTAACAAAAATTAACATTGCTGCTCCAGAGAACTTGATAGATCAATTTAAGAATCAGAGGCTAGCAAGAAGAATCCCACAAACAATGGGAAGACAAAGAAACAATCCCCCAATGAAAGGAAAGGAGGAAGCCCAGGAAAGAATGATAAATGAAACAGAAGCAAGCCAACTATCAGATATTGAGTTCAAAGCATAAGTTATCAGGCAGCTCAAGAAACTCGAGAAGCTTGATGAACTCACAGAAAACTACCAGAAACTACAGGGAAACTATAATGAACTCACTGCAAACTATGTCAACATGAAAAAGGAAATAGAAACTATTCACAAGGGCCAAGAGGAAATGAGGAATACAATATCTGAACTGAAGAACACAATAGAAGGAATCAAAAGCAGGCTCAATGAGGCAGAGGAT